>JADRCH010000067.1:3608016-3738102 GCA_019843965.1 Rhynchomys soricoides | reverse complement strand
TCTTCTCTCTCTCTCTCTCTCTCTCTCTCTCTCTCTCTCTCTTTCTCTCTTTTTACTTTTACTTTCCAGCACTATATTCTAATGAATTAATAAAAGACCAACTGGTGGGGGTTTGATGCCCCAGTGTAGGGGGTAGGGGGATGCTGGAATGATGGGGTGGAAGAGTATTGGGTGGGTGGGGGAGCACCCTCATACAGGCAAAGGAGACGGGGAGGGCAAATGTGGGATGGGGGTTTGGAGGGGTAACCAGGAAGTGAGTTATCATTTGAGATGTAAACAAATGGAATGATTAATAAAAAAGGAAAAAGAAAAAAAAAAAGAGCATAGCAATCTCCAAGAGATTTCACATATGGGTTTACATGAGTATCTGGTCAAGTATCACAGACCTTGAGTAAAAGGTTTTGTTCCCTATTTCAGTAATATCATTTAAGACCCTTGAATCTTCAAGATAATAAATAATTGCAGCATGGATTTTCAGTTTATTTATTTGGGTTATTACCATATGTGTCCTCATGCTGATAATATATAAAAGCAAATTTGTTAATTGGCTAGTTAAATTTTTATCTCAGTGTCCTAGTCACTGAGTAGTGTCACTTTGGATAATCCACTACTACCACTATCCTTTACTATTACTGTTATTAGTTACCAGACACTCCATTGGTTCCTGAACCTTATTTTATAATCAGGCAGAAAAGCTTCAGGTTTGAAATTCAAGGCGGACACTGAAGAGGGATGCCTTTTTTTTTTGGTAATAAGTCATAAGAGTTCTACTGCCATAAGCAGAAAGATAGAAAATAGCATTGCTAGGATTTTAAAGAAGGTACAGGCACCAACATCACAGACAAACTTCATGGCAGAGTCTATAAGGAAAATTCAATGCTCAAGCCATGATACTTGTAGCAGTCTGGTCTGGATTCTAACAATGGCTAGTTCCCAAACACAGAACTTTATGCAATTTATTTTGGGTGATAGTTAACATTGTCATTGGGTGTATCTACCAAATAGTAGATAAATGAGTAAACTAGATAATTATTTAGTTCATTTTTACATTTTTAAAAACATAATGATTTTCTAAGCATAAGATTTATGACAATGGAAAAACAACAACAACAACAACAAAAAATGAAGAAAGATCTTGCTTTTATGGATATGGAATAAAACCAAATGTACAGACTAAATACTATGGAGAAAAATTAAAATAGGATGAGACTAGACAGGACACTTGTGGCAGGTATTATAGTGCTAAGTAAGAAAGTCAAATTGTGATATAGAGCCAGAAGACTTTAATTAACCTAATGAGGTCCTTTGTAAAAATAGTTCCGAAATGCCCCAAATCAGACAAGATTGATGAGCTCTTCACATACTTGCTCTCCTTTCATTAGCCATAGGTCATAATTTCAAGTGAGGTGGCTTTTGTACCTGTGTCAAATACTGAAGGACTAAAAATTGTAAGCAATCTGCACAGAACACACCAACATTTTGATGGCATTGTCATTGAATGGTTCTGTGGGCTACTGCAGAAAGATGCAGAGCATTTGAGATTGAGATCCTACATAATATTATGGATATCAGAAAGCCATAGATAATGGCAACAGTGTTAGAATAGAAGATAAGTAAAGGCCAGAATTAAAGATGATAAAGGCAAAAAGAAAGAAAGAAAGCTAACAGCTACGGCAGTGGTGGAGAGAGGCATTGCTTATGGCTTGTATTGAAGTGGTAACAATACTGTGGTTAGGGATTAAAACTCAATGGGACTTTTTAATTGGATCCAGTAACATACATGGCTGAATTTTGGGGTAAGAAAGAGTGAAGTCAAAGGAAGCTTCAAATTTGGGAAAGCTGAACAACTAGAAACTGTTGACTTCACTGTGATAAAGAAACTTGTTACTAGAAGCTCCAGTGGAGAAGGTTGTCTCAAGAGCAGAAGAATAAAGATGTAGGATAAAATGTTTCAAGGAAGCTGAATGGCCAGATCTGTCATTTCTGATAGGACAAGTAGGATGATGATACAAACCAGATCACTGGGATTCAGCAACATGCAAGTTAATAGTGGACACAAGAAGAGAATTTTCAGACAAGTGGTAGGAAAAGCTTATGCATATCTGCCTGCACTCAGCAATGGGAGGTCATTTTAAAGTAGAAATAAAGTGACTCCTTTGATGTGATTGGTTCTAATGAATCCAGGAGGCAAGAAAAATGTAGACCTTAAAGAAAATTTTATTGTAATTTTTTAAAGATTTATTTCTTTTATGTATGTGAGTACACTGTAGCTGTCTTTCAGACATTCTAGAAGAGGGCATCATTTCCCATTACAGATGGTTGTGAGTCACCATGTGGTTTCTGGGAATTGAACTAAGGACTTCTGGAAGAGCAGTCAGTGCTCTTAACTGCTGAGCCGTCTCTCTAGCCCTAAAGCAAATTTTAGGTCAGGGTGGTATAACAGTGAATGGCAGAACACTTTCATAACATTATTGAAGGTCTAGATTCAATCATAACACTGTAGTAAGTAAATAAATACATAATAAACAAATAATAGAAAATTTCAAAACTATGTGCTTTAAATATATGATTTTCATTCGATTGTAGTTAGTTGACAATTTTATATCACACATTTTTGAGATACATGTGGTAGTTTGATGTAGATTTACATGTAGACTGAATGAAGCTAATGAGTCAATCCATCTGTGTACATGCTTCCTTATTTCTATGTGATAAAGCTATTTGAAAATTTATTTCTTAGAGAGAAAATGCCAAGTTAGATGTTGATAAAAATGACCCACCAGAGAGGAACATATCAGAAATGCAGAAGTTAGAAAGATGAGTGGTTACTCCAGTGAACTAGTGAACAGCAGTCAGTTCTGCCTTTGCTTTGTGATGTAGTTCCTTGGTGCATTAAACAGTGTAGTAGCCTATAATCATACAAACACCACCTCCAGAGAATCTAATAATTTCTTCTGGACCCTGAAGGCACTAGGGATACATGTAGTGCACATATTTATATACATGCTGAACACTTATATACATAAAAAATAAGTCTTTTTTAAAAAAATGAATTAACCAGTAAAGGATTCTCTTGTAGAAGAGTTTGAAGTAACAAATTTAGCAATTGTAAATGATAGGGATGAGAAAGTGAGGAGCTGCAGATAACAAGAACACAGGATTACTACTCTCCACCTCAGAGGTCACAAAAAGCATTGACACAGGCTGGAGAGTTGGCTCAGCAGTTGAGAGCACTTGGTGCTAGTCCGGAGATTCTGAGTTCCCAGCAACCATATGGCTTACAACCATCTATAATGGGATCTGATGCCCACTTCTTTCATGCAAGCATACGTGTAAATAGAGTACTCATATAATCAATTAATTAAAAAAAAATAGCATCAGTACTTTTATAATCTTGATTTCCAAATGTGCTTTGTTATTAGCGGGAAAGAAGGATAGCAATGTGTGTGAAATGATTATGAACAAATATACTTGATGTATGTATAAAATATGTTAAAATGAAATCAATTATTTTGCATAATTTACGGGTACTGATAAAATGCTTTTTAAAAAAGGAAAACAAAGATAGACAATTTTTAATGTAGTGTTTTTCTTTTTAGATGATCAACTCTGTTGCCACTGGCAGATTGGACTGTGTGTCAAGGTCTACCATCTCCCCTAGAATATACCAGATCCTCAATAATACTTGATTGAAGAGATGGGTGAAAAAGGTTTAACTCCATGATTCCTTTTAGTTTCATTTCTTGATGCGTTCCTACTGTTTGAAGTAAATGATGCTGTTCCTCTAGATATTTCTAATATCCTGAAAATAATTTTATTATTGAGAATTGATGCTTCAATTTAAATTAATAAATGCTGGCTGCTTATTATGCACGAAGCATGATTGTAGCAACTGGGAGTAATTAACTTCCCTCCGTGCCAACCCTAGGAGATGATTTGCCTTATTATTGAGACATAACCTTTTTTGAGCCACACAGTTGGAAAGAAGCAGTGTTTAATCCCTGCCCCAAGCAGGCTATTGTTCTACTCTTGAGTGAGAGCTCTTAAGGACAGATTTAACCAATATAGTAGTAAAACCAAAGCAGAATGATGGCAATTATGTAAGGTGGTAATGGGCTTAGTATTGCCATGTAACTTATTCAGATATATATGATTCAATGCATTAAAACACAGCACAGTGCCCTTGTCTACAGCTAATGAAAAGCAATTTGATTTGAAAGGACAAATACCACTGTGAGTTTTATTATAAAGATTGCAGATAGATTATGAGTCTTTATCATTTTAATATTTCTTGTGCTATCATAGCAAAATAACTTGTATTCAGCCAAGTGCTTCTACACATTTCAACACTTCTCATTCCTTATTCTCTTTTCACAGACCTTGATGCTTAAAATTGTGTAATGACTTCCCAGTTTTTCAAAATTAGACCCCGTAAGAAGAAGGAGTTACAAGTGATTGTCTAATGAAACAATTTCTATCATGTTTAAAGGTTGGAGTATTCTAATTAGAAAGAAAGGCAGTAAAACGCAGTTTAAATTAAAATAATTTTGTACATCATTTAAATGTCTGTTTCTGCACTGGACTATAAACCTTATATCCTTCACACATCAGGAAAGCTCTTATAAAATTTAAAACTAATATTCTATAGAGCTTAAATGATTATGGTTCAGATACAATAGCATGTATCTTTGAGCAAATATCATTTCATAATATGATTTTATGAATTTTCCTATTAAAGACATAACACTTTAAAAATGATGTCTTTTCCAACCTTCGTCACTTTAGCTCCATTCACTGTCACCTTTGCAGGCTCTATCTCCATGCAAATGTACAATATAATGAAATTGTTCAAGACTATCGTACATTCTTTTCTCTTTCAAAGAGACATTATGAAAACTCAAATGTCTTCAAAGCCAGCAAGCAATAAAAATGTGTTAAGGATCCTGGTAGAGGAGAGAGAAAGCTGTTAAACTGGAAAATGTATTCTGTATCTAAATATTCTTAAACTCAGAATCATTTAAAATATTTGGATGGCAAGATACAAAAATCAATCCTCCCTGCTAGCTTCAGTTTGAGGCTATTCTCCACCCTCTTTTTCTTCAGGAAATCCAACTTACTCCTCTAGCTTCATTTACCATATTGCTAACGACTCTCATCTATTTAGATCTTTGCTTGTTTTACATATTTTTATGTTTATCTGACCATGTAACATTTTCAATAAGATTTTCAAAAGTCAACATATCTGAGTTCAAACATCACATTCAAATATAATTCTTTTTTAAAAAATATTTATTTTATTTGTGATTATAATATTACAAATAATATATCATTCCTCCTCCCCTCTTCTATCTCCTAACCATCCTGTCTACATTTTTGATCTTTTTCAAATTTAGAGCATCCTTTTTCATTAATTGGTACTACTACTACTGCTACTATTACTACTACTACTAAACACACACACACACATTCACACACACACACACACACACACACACCCCACTCAGTCTGTATACTGTTACTTGTACATACATTTTTAGGACTGACATTTGGTATTAGATAACCTATTTCTGTGTGCTTCCCTCCGGAAGACTATTTCTCTTCCTCTCAGCATTCCTACTTGCTTATAGTTCTTTCTTTGTGTAGGGTTGAGGCCTCCTGATCTTTCCACCATCCACATTAGCATGTCTGCTGTTGTCCTTGTTCAGCTAATGCATAGGCAGTGTTGTTGGTGAGATTTTACATGTCTCTTTTTAAATTTCTAGAAGACACGGCATCACAGAAAACTCCCCAATCCTCTGGCACTTACAGTCTTCTGCTCCCTCTTCTACAATGATCCCTGAGCTATTAGGTTTGGGAGTTGTATTATAAATGTATCTGTTTTGGAGGAGGGGAAAGATAAATACAAACGAAAGGGAGAAGAGTAAGGATGTCTGAAAAGTCATAAAGGACCATAGCATCCACTATAAACCTAAAAATATCTATAATAAGTCGATGTAGTGATTTGAATAGGAATGACCCCCATAGACATGTGTGTGAATGCTTGGAGCAAAGGGACTGATCCTAGTAGGAGGTTGACCTTGGAGTAGGTGTGGTCTTATTGGAGGAAGTGTGTCACTGTAGAAGCATGCTTTGGGGTCTCATATGCTCATGCTAAGTCCAGTGTAGCAGTCTCTCTCTGCCTGTGGATCAAGATATAGAACTCTCAGCTCATTCTCCAACATCATATCTGACTGCATGCTGCCATGTTTCCCACCATGACAATAATGGACTCTGAAACTATAAGCCAGCCCCAATTAATTTTTTTTCTTTATAAGAGTTGCCATGTGATGGTGTCTCTTCACATCAATAAAATCCCAATTATGACATTTGGTGTATAAATATACATATTTAGTTTAAATTAAAATTTTTTTATCTGGCTTTATAATGCTCCTTCAAAGCCAAAGATCATCTAAGAAACACCTCTAACCCAAGACATGAGAAACCCTTCACTGAGTTGTTGCTAGGGTTGTCAAAAAGACTCCCAGAAGTTTAGAGGTTATTGCTATTACCCTTGGTTTCCCTCCAAAGGCAGAGGGTGAGTCTTCATTGCTGAGAAGCCATGCATTCAGACACAGGGCCCAGAGGCATCTCAGCTGAAACTGACCTGAATGCTCATTTGCAGAGGACCAGTTCCGGTGATGTCAGAGGTGATATGCGAGCTACCAAAGAAGGGAGACAACTAACAGTCTTACCCTGGTATGATGGTTATGAATGACAACAATGAGCAGCACTGTAGGCAAGATAACCCTGAGGTTTTAGTGATGTCATACATACCTTGTCAGTAACAAAGTTCTTTTTTTGGTTTTTCGAGACAGGGTTTCTCTGTGTCCTGGAACTCACTCTGTAGGCCAGGCTGGCCTTGAACTCAGAAATCCACCTGCCTCTGCCTCTAAAGTCCTGGGATTAAAGGTGTGTGCCACCATTGCCCGGCTACAAAATTCTAATTGGACTTAAGACTTGCTTAACAAGAGGGAAATCATGCCTGTTGCTGGAAACCTAGCCATCTACCCAGGGATAAGGAAACCATTGATTATGGCAGAGAATCTATAACTGCCACTTTATTACACCAGCATAATTCTTAACTATATTCTAAATAATTTTGTCTTCTTTTAATGTCCCCTATCTCCGCAAACATGGAATACTCTCACTCTCATCTCCCATTTAAACATAAAAACATGAAATCTAGCATTCCTTCTTTGACTTCAGACCTCTGCTTTCCATCCCTTACTCAATTGTCTATCATGGTTTCTCAACTGTCACTGATCAGCTCTTCAGTCCTACCTTCAGCTTCGGAATTACACACTTTTTTTTTTTTTAAACCATTTTATATACAAAAGGTTCCATAGACTCCTGATCCAGTGCCTCGTTTATTCATTTTATTTTTATTTGTGTGTGTGTGTGTGTGTGTGTGTGTGTGTGTGTGTGTGTGTATCTGTGTGAACGCATGTGCAAGTGTCCATGGTGGTATGCTGGGAACTCTGTTCTGTTGCAAGAGACTTCTTTCCAGCCTTAAGATTGGACCACCCAGACTTTCTTCCCTTGCTACCACATTTCCTTTTATGTTTGCAATATCTATTTGTACACTTACACTTAAGTCTTCCTTACAATTCATTCTCAATACTGAAACTAGAGTAATCATATTAAAATCTAACTGTGAGCATGTTACACTTCTGCTTAGAATCTTGACTGACAGTTGCTCTTTAAATAAAACTTAGTCTTGTAAATGAGGCTTCAGGTCATGAAGTTTTGAGCTGTCCCTTTCTTGAAATTCTCCTGTTACTTTTTTATCCTAAAGCCCTTGTGACCTTTTGTGGAAGCAGCTTTACTTTTCTATCCCTCAACCTGAACCAAGTTTGCCCAGAGTACACTTTAAGCTTCTGGTAAAAGGGCATTTCTCATGGAACACCTTGTCTAAACATCTGAGACTAGCAAAGGATTCCTTTGATATGATGACTTGTGAAGGGTTGTTGGTTTTTTTTTTTTTTTTTTTTTTTTGACTCACCAAACCTTGTGTACATCACTGTGACTTGGTGAAAGCCTGTTTCCATTTCTTGACTAGAAGTTCCTTTAGAGTTTTCTGCCTTTTCTCAGAGATTCCATGCATCATGAATATGTTTGAATGAACAGACGGTTAAATAAATAAAAACATAATCTGACCTTCAGTGCAAACAGGACTTCCTCACTCAGAAACACTGGAGGTACTGAGCAAATATCTGAGCTCCTCAGACATTGACTGGAAAGCATGTCACTTTTCTCCTGCTCAGCTAAAAGCCTTAGGCTCCTCCATTCACACCTATTGGTCAGTGGACCTCCCTGAGAACACACCCAGACCTACTTAGGAGGTCCTGTTCCATCCTTGCATCCCACATAATATAAAAACTGAATGTCCATCATTGCCATCTTTCATGTGTTCTTCAGTATTGTGTATTTTAAGTAGTAAATTGGGTCCCACTGTTTTCTCCTTTCCAAGGTTGACATCTCCTCCAGAACCAGAGCTATTTTCTCCCTCAATAGGGAGAACTGTAACTGTGATTAACAACCTGCATTCAGGTAATAGCCTTCCCAAAGGGGAAAACAATTCTATAGTATTCCCAAAGATGGATACCTTCCATTAAATATACAGTTGCATATTTTCTGAAAATGTTCTGATTATGCATTACAACTGTGCTGAAAAAAATCATACACTCAAGTAGGTCAGGGGTAGTCAATTGTTTTCATTTACTGCCAAGAGAAGAATGAAATAATATTGTAGACACAGTAGAAATTTTATAAATACCAGTATCTGAAAAATCCAGGAACTCTGACCAATAAAACACGGTAGTCTATGTGGAAAGTTGGCCATTTGGCATGTAGGAATTTCAGTATATGTTGGTAGTCACAAATAAAAGTAGTTGCCCTGAAAACTCAAGGTGAATCTAATATATTATTTTATCCAAAAATATATAACTATGTATCTCAGGTGAATAAGGATACCAATTTTGCATACCACTAATAAATAATAAAATTAGTATTTACCAATTTTATTCAATACTGAACTTATATTGTTTTCCTAACAGTGTAAACAATGTGATTAATAGATGGACTGAGTAAGGATCCAAGATAAGGTGCACAAAATAAGAGTAATATCAAGAGGTGACTATCTTATATTCATATTTGATTATTTGTCCTGACATCCTGATTGTGATACTCTGTCTTCCCAGTCATATTAGGAGACAACATGTCTGGTGGTTTCTTTTTGTAATGTTTAAATTATCCCAAAGTAGTTAACAGTAGCTATCAAGGGTTTTGTCTTGTTTTTGTTTGCTTGTTTGTTTTTGCCTAGTAACTGTTTTATTTTATTTTTTAAAAAGTGTGGAACTCCATTAAGAGTTCTGTTGATGATTACAGACCTACAACACCATTTGGTTATGTACATGCCCATCAAGGAAATGGTGTATTTTCCAATTGGTTTGAAGCTGATAATAATATACAAAGTAATTTATACAACATCTCTGAGTAAGACTCTGCTCTTACCAATGGCTCAGGCACTAAGGTCAAGAATTAATAAATGGGACCTCATGGAACTGAAAAGCTTCTTTAAGGCCAAGGACACTGTCAATAGGTCAAAATGGCAACCTGCAGATTGGGAAAAGATCTTCACTAACCCTTCATCTAACAGAGAGCTAATATGCAAAATATATAAAGAACTGAAGAAGGTAGACTCAAAAACCTCAAATAACCCAATCAAAAAATGGGCCACAGAGTTAAACAGAATTCTCAACAGAGGAATCTCAAATGGCCAAGAAGAAATGTTCAACATCTTTAGTCATCAGGGAAATGAAAATCAAAATAACCCTGAGATTCCACCTTACACCAATCAGAATGGCTAAGACGCAAAAAGGGACAGCACATGCTACCAAAGGTGTAGTGAGAAAGGAACACTCAACCGTAGGTGGTGTGATTGCAAACTTGTAAAACCGCTCTGCAAATCAATCTGGTAGTTTCTCAGAAAACTGGAAATAGTTTTACCTGAAGATCCAGCTCTACTACTCCTAGGCATATAATTAAAAGATGCTTCACCATACCACGAGGGCATGTGCTACACTATGTTCATAACAGCTTTATTTGTAATAGCCAGAAACTGGAAGCAACCCAGATCTCCTTCAACAGAAGGATGAATAAAGAATATATAGTACATTTACAGAATAGAATACAATTCAGCTGTTAAAAACAAGGACTTTATGAATTTTACAGGCAAATGGATGGAACTAGAAAATATCATCCTGAGTAAGGTAACCCATATCTAAACCAGTGCATGGCATGTACTCACTGATAAGTGGATATTAGCCAAAAAGTTCAGAATACCCATGATGTACCCCCATAGACCCAATGAAGTTAAACAAGAAAGAAGGCCTAAGTGAGAATGCTTGAATCCCACTTAGAAGGGGGAAGAAGGAGGGAGAGACCTGGGTGAATGAGAGGAAGGCTAGGGGAATAGGGGAGTGGGATGAGGCATGGAGAGAGACAGGAGAGAGTCCTAGAAGTCCTGGAGTATGAATAGAAATATGTGGCTGCCAGGGGTCAGTGATGGGGAGTTCTATAAGAAGTCCAAGAAACCTGGGATGAAGGAGGATCTCAGGAGTTAATGCTGGTGACCTTAGCAGAAATGCCCAACAGTTGTGATATGGAACCTGGAGAGACTACCTTCCATATCCAGACAGGACACTCAGATGGGGACACCAACTCACCTAGAAAACTTATGACCCAAAATTGGTCCTGTCTAAAAGAAATGCAGGGACAAAGATGAAGCAGAAACTGAAGGATTGGCCAACCAGTGACCGGCCCATTTTGAGAACCACCCCATGGGCAGGTACCAATCCCTCACACTACTAATGAAGCAATGTTGTGCTTGCAGACTGGAGCCTAGCATAGATGCAGATACCTACAGAGGAACATTGAAGGCCCTCAAGGAGATAGCAACCCCAAAGGAAGACCAACAGTGTCAACTAAGCTGGATTCCTGGGAGCTCCCTGAGACTGACCCATCAACCATAGAGCTACATGGTTAGGTCTGACGTCTAGACAAGACAGAAGCTGCCTTGTCTGGCCATCAGTGGGAAAAGAATCGCCTAACCCTGCAGAGACTTGATGCACCAGGGTAGGGGATGCGTGGGCAGGCTACTTTCTTAGAGGGGAGTGGAAAGGGGATAAGGGAGGTACTCTGTGATTGTGGAGAGGGAGGGGCAACATTTCTAATGTAAATTAATTAAAAAAAAAAAGATGAAGGGTAAGATTTGTCACATGACCACAGTTTGCTAACACTTAATCTACAGACTTTGTGCCAAAAATAAATTTAAAGTAAAAAAAAAAAAGCAAAAAATAAGAATGAGAAGAAAGCAAAAAGACTGTTCTCATACCCGTTTAGGATCTTTAGTCACCTGGGCATACATATTCAACCAAAATAGTCTGCATGCTTATGTCACAGAGCTAGGCTTGCTCATTCACATTCTCCTCCAGCCAGGCCCTTTGCTAAAATACCTGAAGTTGTGTTCTGGGCAAGAGGGCTTCCCTATTCATACTAAACATTGATGAGCAAATGTGGTTCTCCACTCAGCATGCAGGTATGCCCACTTGAAATGCAATTCTTCTGGCCTTCCTATTTCTTTGTATTCAGTTGTTTTTCTTATAATGCTATCTACAGCAAAGCCGAGGGCAGAAAGCCTACCCTTTGCAGCAGCGTTTTCTACTTCCCCTTGGAGTAACCTTCAGCATTTCTGGTTTTTATTTTACAGGGAGCTCCCATTTTCCTGCCTTTTCCTTTCATTCTTGCTTAATCATATGGAAAGTGTTTAAACTGGAACTGATCTCAATCCTGCAGGTAGGCAGCCTGCTCCCCGAGGCGCCTTCTCATCAGTCTCTCCTGAGCCGGTCTCCTTTCATACATCTTGATAGGCTTTTGCATTTGTATTTTCTCAGCATGGTTCTGTTTGCGGATGAGCTTAGGCTCAGGCTAATCTTTCATGCCTTCCTAGAATGATCATGAGCCTCTCAACTACCCTTTCCTTATCTCATAGTAGTCTAAATAACACGCATAATATCTATAGCGCAATTCAGTACGTTCATCTTGTGACATGGCATTCTCAGAATGGTGCAGCTCGGGAATGTGGACTTGAGGCTGTTATGTACCAAACAGGAAGGAGCCTCTCTCTACATAGTTATGTTCAAATCCACCTCTTATTAAAGCTGCGCCTGACTTACACAGTTTGAAAGAAATGTTGATTTTGTAAATTAATCATTTTCGATATACTTCTTAGTTATTATATGTGTCTTATAAGTAAGAACTACATTTCACTAATTTTAATAAAAAATATTTGACAGAAAAGGTGGGCCACCCCAACCATTCTAGCACTTTGGAGGCTGACTCAGAATAGTTGCCACAGCACATGTCCAGCCGGGTCTGCAAATGCATGGCCATCCTGATCTACAAGTGAATGAGGAGGCCAGTCTAAGGGGGTGAGACTGTGTCTCAATAGAAAAATATTGGGGGAGGGGAACAAATTTTAAATCTTTAGGAATTACGAAAACACTTTCTTTAAAGATCAGATTTCAAATTAACAACTTGTATTTCAGTAAACAACAAAAGAATCTAGCCATCTTTTTATAATTACATTTGCTTATTTGTGTAGGAGGGTGTACTACCAAGGAATAAATTGGAGAACAGAAGACAACTTCCCAGTGTTGAGTCTTCTTGCCATGTAGATTATAGGGATCAAATTCAAGGCACCTTTACCAACTGAGGCATCTTTGAAGTCCTCTAGTTCAGTGCTTCTCAACCTTGCTAATGCTGAGACCCTTTAATACAGTTCCTCACCTTGTGGTGAAAACAGAGAATTGTTTACAAACATAAAACTTTTGTTGTTACTTCATAATTGTAATTTTGCTATGATTATAAAATTATAATATAAATATTTATATGCAGGATATCTAAAATGTGACTCCCAAAAAGCTCACAACCCACAGGTTGAGAACCATCACTTGTCAGTTTTTAATAATAATAATAAACAATAATAATAATAAATTACAGGTTTTAATAATTGGATGTTTCCATACATTGTGGTGTCTATGTTCCCTGATATTCAAACATTTATCAATATATTTTTTATATTAAAATATACTCATTTGTATTGTATCCTGGGACATAATTTGCAGACTGGATCTCAAAGCCCTAGACTCAATTCCAAACACTTGAAAAGACATTGTGTATTTTATATGTCTAACTAGTAGAACTGAAACTATTATTAATTTTTCTCTCAATGATTTGAAGTGACACCTTTAGCATTAATAAATTCTATACATATTTGAAAGTGTTTTAGATATTTTATTTTCAATAATACTATATGATGTTCACTTATTGTGGTCTTTAGTGATTGAATATTGGGCATGAAGGTTCCTTCACACACTTTCTTCCTCCCCCTTTATTTCAATGAAAACACATGTTGAGATTAAAACCATGAGGCCAGGAACACTGAAGGAGGTAAATAAAGGCCCCATGTCTGAAGTGAAATAGCCCTCAGCAGGTATCAGCCGAGCTATGGGAAAACACAACAAGGCAGACTCTGGTCAGACCCAAGTTAAGAAGTCCTTCCCAGAGGAACATGCTCAAGGGACTGTTGCCCTTTCCCCTAGTCACTTCATCAGCGTTATGAGTAATTATGTATGTAATTGTAACAGACTAAATTGTGGATAAGGCCAGTTTCTCAGCAGCCCTTCTCTCAGTCCATAAAGGGTAATCACACAGATCACCCAGTAGGCAAGGAGCTAGATAAGCATTAGCCAAGGAAATCTACAGCTGCATTTTGCTAGCTGTCTGTTGTTATCAGAATGCCCCCTTCCTATTTAAACCTCCTTGAGGCTGCCTCTGCATGCACTTTAACAAAGGGTATGACTTCTCAGACTTGATTTTGTTACAGTATTACTGACATTCTTCTTGTTTTGTGTGCAGATCATGGGAGAATAATATCCTGAAAGGCAGATCCGATTCACTGTGATTTGGGAATGAACAAGGATATCTCATCTAACTCGTAAGTATTCATAAGATGTCCTTAAATACCACAGTGCAGAACCCACTAGACTGCTCCTCACCAGTCCAGTCACTGTTTGGAGTGTTTGCTGTGTTTAATTTTGTTGAATAAAGTTCCAGTCAAACTATAAGATCTTGTTAAAACTGTCTATGCATGTTGAAAGAATTCTTTCCTTCAAGAAGATAAAAATCCAGTGACTTTGAAACACATTGTTGATTGATATCTTTAAGAAATTCAATTTTCATATTCAAAATCAACATATGCATTTCCATTTACAGATCTTTCCACCTATAGTCTTATTCATCTCTAACACCTAAGTATTTTATTGTTATTATTAGTTTATTATAATTTCCTTCCTATTGTAGCCTTTTTTTTTTTTTTTTTTTGAGACAGGGTTTCTCTGTGTCACCCTGGCTGATTGGAAACTCACTCTGTAGACCAGGCTGGCCTCGAACACAAAAATCCGCCTGCCTCTTCTTCTTGAGTGCTGAGATTAAAGGCATGTGCCACCACTGCCCATCCTATTGTAGCTTCTTAATGATAGTGTTACTGTTTACAAATATTAAGATGATGTATTTAAGAAATAAATGTATTTACTTATCTATTTAGTGTGTGTGTGTTTTAGGCATTTGGGCATATGAGTGTTTATGAGTGGGTATAAATATTTTTTCTAAACAATTTGTTATCTAATTAAATTGGAGACCTGTCCATTACTAATTCAATGTGTAGCAAAGACTTGTTTTCCCATAATGTGTGTAATATATACATATACAATATTATTTCATCAGTACCATTTACCAGTTTAATACAATAATTATTGGGTAACTTTCATTCTTTTGTCCCTTTCTCAAAAATCAAATTAGATATTGATAGTCTTTTATGCTCATTTACATCTTATGAGGTAGTGAGCTTGTACAATCTTTATGTCCTTGCTCACTCATTATTTGTTAGCTGTAAAAGATTTCCTTTTGTCAGAGAACAGTATATTTACATTTTTATTTGGCTGGATTATCCTATTGATTGATGTTACCTTTGTAGTTATATGCATTTAATTGCTTTAGCTGTAGTCTCAGAAAGAAAATGATGAAAATTCCCTTTAATCCTTGCTTGACTCCTCCTTGAACAAGTCCACAGGGAAGAATCTTGAGTTCAATATTCTCTGCACTCTTGCAAACATACAAGCAGAGATTAAAAATTAGTTTGGCTTACCTTAAAATCCTGAGCTCACAATTTTTTCTTTAAGTATTTATGTCCCTATTGCAGGGAAGCTCAGAGTTGCCTCAAGATACCCAAAGAGCGAGTTCTCAGTGCAGAGGAGATTTATTTGCCTCAGATGGACAGAGGAGAAAACTAAAGGGCAAAGACAGGGGATAGAGGAGATGGAAGAAAGAGAAAGGAACAAGGGAGAGGGGAATAGGAGAGGAAGGGGAAGGAGTAAGGGTGTTTCTCCATGAGGGAGAAAAGATATCCTCTGGGTAGAGAGGAGACAGCCAGGGCCCGTAGAAAGTGGTAGTTTATAAAGAAAAGGAGAAAACCTGTGTTAGGATGAAGTGTTTAATTTTATCTGGGCATGTGAATTAGGTGAGCCAATGGGGGCTTTTGATTGCAGGACCCCAATACTTTGATAGCTGGACCTTAATAGTCAGCTTCGGGAGGAGGAATTGACTAAATAAGGGAATAGACCTTGGGGACTAGCTTTAGGAATGTTAATCTAATGGTGTTTAGCAAGGCAGAGAGAATGAGAAAGAAAGATCAAGACCTGCGGGAGTCATGTTTGATATGCAAGCTCCAGACCCTTCACCTATGACCCCTGCTATTGCACATGGCACAGTTGCTGCTAATGTGTTTTCAGCATCATAATCTTTACCTTGTAACCAACCTCATCCTTTTCCTAATGCTCACGAAAATCTCAGCATCCACATGTCCCTGTAAAAGGCTTGAAATGTGATTTTTTAAAAAATCAGAAGAGTTGTTCCCATAGCTTTAAGCTCACCAGTTTTACAGCACTTGGGTGAGTATGACAGCTTTTCCAAAATATTTCACACTGTGTTAAGAATTCTAGCAATTTTGGAGTGCCAAGCTCTTCATGTTTTAGGATTCTTCAAATATCTAGTCATGTCTCTGCTGATCACCTCATCTCTTTCCAGAATCCTCTTTGGCATCTGTGTGCTCTTATCCTTTCTTCTTTTCTATTCTCTGCATTCGTGTATCTGCATATAATTTATGCTTCACATTTCCACACTTTACCCTTTATCTTCCTTACTTTCCTTTCCTGGCAACTACTAAAATTAACATTAGATTTTTTCTTATTTAAAAAACCAACAACCAACCAACCAACCAAACAGGTTTTCTCCTTTTTTCTAGTCCTCTTATTTTTCTCTCCATATTTCTGAATCTTCTTTACAATTTCCTTATTTAGATCATTTTTAGGTAATTTTCTCTTTCCAGTTTATGCTAAGTAGTCAAATTGATATTTTTTTCTGTTTTCATTGACTATTTCCTCTTGTCCATATTCTGTTACTGTTTTGATGCCATTTCTCAGACATCTCAGTAGTTCTTTATGTTTTTGTATTTATTTTGCTAATTTTTATTCAGGAAATTTTCACAAGCTTTGATTGCATCTATTAATATTGTTCACATTAAACGATTTATTCTTTTAGACTATTGAGAGAACTTATCAACTGTGTGAGGCCCCTTTATTACCCTACACTTCCCTGTCCTTCCTGATAGGATTTAATGTTTGTCCTCCTCTTAGACATTGATAGGCTTATTTAATCATTACATGGTTTATAAGAGTCCCATGGTTTGCTTCTATTATTTTAAAAGTTTTTTTTTTTTTTTGAAGAAAATGGAGAGAAGAAGGAAGCACATCTTCATTGTTATTGTTAAATAACATTTTAAGTAAAAATTTTGGTTTTTTTTGCACAAAATAATGTCATGAGACCCACATTATTTCTTGGAACAAGTACTTTATAAAGTAATTGTTAATTGGATATGGGAAAAAAGTAGTCAATGTAAATATTTAAGTGATCCCGTATGCATAAAACTCATGTGGAGTCAACATTAATTTAGTTTTTGAAACATAAACAATTGTTTCTAATTTTTAAAATGTCTCTATGGAGTCAGTCAAGGCTGATTATTACAAACAAAGACAAATATAGCTATGGATAATAGAATAAAAATTCATGTTAAAATGGCATCTTAGAGTGTAGCAGCACATCCCATACTGACTTATGACACAAGTCACACCAGCTTATGTTCCATGGGCACATCCATGTGGCAAGGGGTTAGCACTATCCACTACAAGAAAATGCATTCTTCTGTCCACACCAGTATGCTAAAAGGAAGATTCTTACCCAGTTGCACCCAGAGATTAGGATACTAGAAAAGCTAGGACAGATGATTTATAAGAGCTTTGCCCGAGCTCTGACCTACTAAAGCTGTGAGATGATGCATATGTATTGTCTTGTGCTGTTAAGGTTTTGGAAATTTGTTGTGTAGCCATAGTCTACAATGTATGCTGTAACGAAGGAGAAGGGGAGAGAAAAAGGAAAAGATGCACAAGGAAGAACACACTCAATGAACATTTTCATCATGAGATCTCACTAAGTACCTGAACCACTCAAATCCAAGGAGTTTTCTCTGCATATGATAAAAAGAGATACTGTACACTCAGAATAAACAAGGGATGGAAATATTTTCCTTATTAGCTAGAAAATATTGTGCATAATATTCTTTTGTTTCCAGATAAGATTTTAGAAAGCTTTAATTGCATTATAATATTAAGTGTGTTGTTTGTTTGTATAGAAGAAAGAATATTAGTACATATATTTATATACATATATACGTATATATAATGTCTTAGTATGCATATACATGTACACAGTATACAGATGTATGTGCAAATACATATTAATGTATATATTAATCTGGAATTCTTTGACATCAAATTCTCTAGTGATAGATAATAAAATTTCTCTCTTTATGGTTTATTATTTTTGCAAAAATAAATGAAAAGAAAATATGAATTCAAAGTAATGACTAGTTGGCATGAATTGTAGTGAAATACCTGCAATTGCACATACCTCATAGATACATTTCATTAACTGCGTTGCTGTTTTCCTACTCTTTTACTTTAAAAGATCAAATATATTTACTTTGTAATTGTTCTTAATAAAAATATTTGTTTTTTATGTTAATGATAGCATGAAGTCAACCTTACCAAAAGAAAGGAATGATAAGCTAAAAGTCAAAATACAATAACTAATAATATGGTGACTTCTTAAAATAGTGGAGAAATATGTTCCATTATGACAATCAGGCCCTGAAGATCTATCTTATAAGAGTTTAGGGATGAAAAGAATGATAAGATTTTTCATTCTTTTTTATTTTTGTTCAGTAAAAATAGATTAAAAATACAATATATTCTAGTTATAGTTTCCCCTGTTCCCACTCTCTCAGTTCTTTCTTATATTCCCTCCCATCTGGATCCACAGCTTTCTGTCTCTCTTTAAAAGAACCATCTCCCAAAATCTAAGGAATAAAATAAAGTAGTTTAAATAAATAAATTTGAATATAACCAAACAAGAAAAAGAGCCAAAGAAAAAGCCCAACAAATGCATATAGATACAGAGACACACACATTCACATCCATAGGAATCCCATAAATTTAAATCCAAAAGCCATACTATGTATACAAAAGCCCTATAACATTGAATTCAAATGCCCCTACTAAACATTATGAGACAAGGAACATCCGAAGATGCCATTGAGTTAATTTTGTGTTGGCCATCTACTGCTAGGAATGGCATAATCTTAAGAGTATTAACCACTCTTGAGGCACTCAAATGTCTCAGAGAATTGAAAGAAAATAGTAGGTAAGATGATCATTGTGTGTAGAAATTGGAAAATACCGAGGAAATCTTCTAATCAAACTTTCTAGGTGAGGAAACTCAGGCTATGTCATCTAATCCAAAGTACCTAAGTGGGTAAGGGGAGAAATCTAAGTTTGAAGCTACATCAAGGCTTATTTATAGTTTGCTATTTTTTTCATTATTCTGGAATTCTTATTCATTGGCCAGAGAATATTAAAATAAATATTTATAGTACAAATATTTGAGTACCTCTAGACTGTGTGTTCAGTGAAAATAACTCATTTCAATAAGCTATTGGTCATATTTTACACTTGAGGAAACTTCTTTTAGTTGACTATATTGTCACTGCTTTAGCAATGGAATTCTAAGAACAAAATTTTACTCTGACCCTGGGATTGATGTTAAATATGGTTAAGGGTCAGCCCTCTGATCTTCAATTTATTTCATAGAAGGCATTAGAAAAGTCATTCTTATGACTTTCTGACTTTAGCAAATAGAAATATTTCTCTTTAGATAGGGAATACGTATAATCTACTCTAGGGAAGCCATTTGGTTAAGGGCAAGGATAAATCAAGGACTATTCCTACCAAAGTTGTGTTTTATAATTAAAACAAATTAGAAAAACAACCCCAGACAGATTTAATGTAAACTTATATTGATTAAAAAGTAAGACAAGTGTAAAAACATCACTGCTAAAATAGATACCTGGCTAAATTTTATACTTGGAGACTTTAAAAGAATGTCATTACACAGTCATGCATCAATTGCTGTGTCACAGTCTACCTTTTCTACATGTTTGCTTTTTTATGGTTTTCTATCTCATTGTATGCTCAAGTGTGCCATGTATGATAACGTGAAGGTTAGGAAGATTCATGCAATTTCTTACCTTATGACAGTGCAGGATTGAGAAAATAACAAAGGCACTCTGTTTTACATTTCTATATTCTACTACTTGGAGTACTCAAAAGAACAGAGTGAAGTGGCTACAACTAAGAGGTGTGGAAAAATTTCTAGAGTTCTGCGGGAACTAAGAAATCAGCAGTGAAAACACTCTAATCAGGCAGATGCACAATGTGTGTCTTGCTCAGAGTACCTGTCTATGTTAACTGAGGATGTTGGGGAAAAATCTGGAAATTCATATTAATAAAAATTTATGTAGAGAAGTGGAGTTCTTACAACAAGTAGCAAGTAGATACTCTGCTTCTTCAGGCATTGCATAGTTTTAGCAAAGTCTGGGAACTAAGATTATTAGTTCCATTGGCAAGATTCATTAGTACCACCATCCCGTGACAGTTAACAAAGGTTTCATATAAGACTGCAAGGCTATGGATGAGTGCTGCCATACAATGTCTTCTGGGCATGATATGGCTGTTGTATTTTTGAAATCACAGCAGCAAAAGATTAATCCAGTTAACATTTGAGTATAGACGAGGAAGGGCCTCACGAAGACATATCCCTAACTGAGGAGGTAGATTGGCAGTCGGTGGGTGCTGGAGGTGGGGGAATAGCTCACTAGACTCATTCTCATGCTCTGTTTAGAAAAGATGAACATTATTAAACCACTGAATTCTTAGTTAAAATTCATTTAAAATATCTCCCTAACAATTTGATCCTAATATCTGTGGCAGTTTTGGGATTTGCAATGAACACATACTTTGAGCGTATGAGAAGTACAGAAGAGAGAAATGCTTTAATTTCCTAATGCTTGTCTGGAATAGTTTCATTGAATAAATATTTTTTTTTTATTTCTGAAACAAAAAATTTACATGTAATGTCTTTTCATTAGATTATTTCTTCTCCTCTAATTCTATCTTCCACACCAATCTACCCACCCAACTTCATGGTTTGGCTCTCACAATCTCTCTCTCTCTCTTTCTTTCTCTTTCTCTCTCTCTCTCAAAAAAACCCAAAAAAACAAACAAACAAACAAAAAACAAAAAAAAAACCCCATAAAACCAAGGCAAAGATCAAAACAAACAAATGAACAAAAAGTAATAGGACAAAACAAAAAGCAAAATTAATAATTACCCCCCCTCCCCATGGAATCTATTTTATTTTGGCCAGCTACTCTGGGTGGCCAGCTACTCTGGGTATGGCCCCTGCCCTGTAGAATGGTTTCTATGCCTAGAGACACTTCACTGGAGAAAACTCATCTCTCCTTGCCCAGCAGATATCAATTGCAAATAGCTTCTTAGAGGTAGGGCTTTTTAGTTGAACTAAATATATCTTGAAGCCAAAATATTTCAGTGAAAAATATTCTATTCCTATATTTGAATAAAAAATTATATTATATTTAATTACATTCCACAAACACATATAAAATAAAATTTTTCTTCTGAATATTGACATCATTTTTATAGACATAAATGTATAAATGTACATGTATAGTTATACATAAGCACATGAATAAAAATCTACTCGAGCTTATAGTCAAAATGCTTATGTTTGCATATTTATATATGACTTTATAGGCATGCATATTATTTTCCAAGTATTTGAAGCTTCAGAATCTATGTTCATGTCTGAAACTCTATGTTCCTAAAGAAACCTGGCTTTAAAATTCTCATTCTTTCCTTTACAAGACATAGGTGATAGGCGAATATTTTGTTGATGTTTGAGGTCAGCAACTGAGTCAACAAAACAATTTTGCATTTGTGTTGCATGATATACTTTAATTTTTTCTTAGAGGAAATCATATAAACAAAATTAAATTTAATATTAAGTCTTCTTTCAGCATAAGTTTGCAACAGCAGTGCTAAAAGAACACATTTGGCATTAAGACATCAGCATAGGAGACTTAAGATCATTAGTCCAGAGGAGGTCAAATTACCCAGAGTAGAAGAAGATGTACCACTTGTGATCTCACATCTCTTCTTTGAATTAAAAGGAAAGTGAAGTGTGTGACAAAGACTGATTGGCAGCTTCTTAGACTGTAGACCTATCAAAGGGTGACAATGACAAGCTTACAGT
This sequence comes from Rhynchomys soricoides, assembly GCA_019843965.1. Lineage (NCBI taxonomy): Eukaryota > Metazoa > Chordata > Mammalia > Rodentia > Muridae > Rhynchomys > Rhynchomys soricoides. The sequence goes on along the minus strand of JADRCH010000067.1, from coordinate 3,716,160 downwards.
TTAGTAGGCTTAGGGATAAAAAGCTTCAGTTGCTTAAACATACAGAGGAAATTGAGAAAAATGAAGCAAATAACTGCTGTCATTGAATCTCTTAGGGTAAGGACCTTTTTAACTGCAAAATCAAGAGATCTAGGGGCTGCAAACCAAAAAGCAATGTGAATGTTATGTGATATCTGTGGCAATAGGTAGTTAACAATGTTTTAAGGTGTTAAGTTCACAAATGCTAAGATTGATTGTGTATGTAATGCACATTCTCTCCACTCATGGGATTGTTGGCAGTCACTTGCAGTTTAAAAACAAGTAACACAGGGCACCATAAAAAAAGACATAAATGCTATGAGCAGTTACATAAGGTAGTTTCCACTGCTAGCTTGAAACATCAGACAATAGACGCAAGCCCTTGTTGATTGGGCAAGTTAATCCAATCCGTCAATATTAAAGTAACATCTTTAACCCTACAAAATTTCTACTATCTTCAAGGAATTTCGATTTATTGGAGTGGGCAGAGAGAAATATTAGAATCCTGTTAAGTAATGGGTCTTTACTAATCTATCTTTAGTGTAAAAGTTGAGCAGTATCCTACACAGGGGAAGGCCCTATCCCTATTGCAGAGTCTAACAAGGCCATTAATGTTGAGCCTGGGAGCATATGGTATAGCTGTTAACAAGACATAAAGCTGTTTTCTAGCATGGTATCCCAGGGCTTCAGTTAATGACATATGCTTGCAAATTTAAAGTTTTCTATTTTCTCTCATCTTCAGGGAAAATAATAAATCAACCAACAACCAACCAACCAAACAAAAACAGTCATAAGTACACAAAACATAGTTCATAGGATAAAATGCACAAATTATGTCAAACTTAAACCTCTTTTCCAAAGTATGAAATCACATGTATATAATCCCTCCAGAAGTCCTGTCATTCTGTAGAAAGTCTGTGGTTTTAGAGCAAATCCTTGCAGAACCAAATTGCTTAAATGCTTTCTAGTAGCAAAAAAACTCCTTGGAGATGAGACAAGGTTACTCTCAGTTCCTTGGGGACAATTAATAGGTTCACTAAGAGAGTCACCATTTGCTGAGAACTCTAGGGTGTTCAGTTTTCCATTACCTTAAAAAAAACCAAGACAATGCAACATGGGAAGTAAGTTTTCTTAGAATAGAATTGTATACTTTAATGATGATAATAATAATAATAATAATAATAATAATAATAATAATAATAATAAAAGATGGAAAAGGTTTAAGCATGGATACAAGAAGTGCCTGTAGTTTAACTGAATGAACATAGAGAAGGAAATGATTTTTTACTTACTTTTTAAAAAGTAGGGAATGAATGGCAGTTCTTTATCTTAAAATGGAAATAAAAGTGGAAAGTAACCTTCCTAGTAAAATAACTTTATAATTAAATCCACTTTATAAGCGTTTGTGACAGCTACTCAAAAAGTAAAGGCTAACTTGTTAGTGTAGACATCAATAGTATTTAAAAGTCTAGTGTTAGAATGTCCATTGTAGTGACAACAGAGTCTAAAAGAACAGAATGTAACCTCTGTCTCTGCCCCAAGCTCTAAGTCAGTTCTTTTCCACTTAGAGTCCCTTAGAGCATCCTGTGTAACTGGGTTGACCACCAACTGTTAATACACTTGCTTGTGTGGTCTCTTTGTCATGCTTCACGTCTTCTTCATTCCTGTAGTACAATCTGGGTACTGTGTGTTTGGACAATTCTGTACTGTTGATCATGCAATAAATGTGCATTGGGTATATAAAAACATAGAAAAAAAGGTTCTCTCTCCATGCAGACATTAATTCTGTTCTCAACCCAGAGTAATTTGTTTAATCAATGATTATTGATTAAACATCAAGCACACTGCCTCATCAAGCACACTGCTAATTCTAGTATGTCCTCCCTCACTATCTGACTTTTTCTCATTTCTTACATTTCATTTTTTCTTTCATGCTTTATTAGCAAAGTTAGACATGTTTATTTTTTAACTGTGTCTTTATTCATAAATTTATACATTTGTAAGAAAGAAGTAATTAAAAAAAATGAAATGTTGCCTAATCAAATATTTCTTTTCAAAAGTGTTAGTATTATTCTCTGTGTGGATGCATATGTATTTGTCTGTTTAATTCCACAATATTCATAAGAATGCAACTTGTCATATTTGGAAGAAAGGTCTTGTTTGCTCTTTTGATAAGCATAAAGCATGATGTGACAGGAAGAAGCACACAACCATTAATTTCCTTAACAATTTATTCTTGAACCCTACTGATATCTTTCTTTTTATAAGACTGTCATTCTTCAGAGAGCTCTTTAGTTTCCTGCCTTCTCTCTTCTTGCTGTAAGGGATATTCAATAATTTGAGTTACATTTATTTCTCTTTTAAGTTGACTACCTGCTAATTTAACACTGTCTTCATAAAGAAAATATTCAGAATTTATTGTTTACAAAATTGACTGAAGAGAATTATTGTCCTCCTTGGAGATGTCATTTTTAAAGCAGTGTGAGGAAGGATATGAGACGGGTTACCATTGTGCTTATCTTTTATTATCTACCTCACTTCTTGGCAGGAACCAATAGACTATCTGGGAAAGTGATCAAACTATCCTTTATACTTGCCAAAACTGCCTGAGTTCATATTGTGATTACTGTGAAAGGTGGAATCAGCCAGTATTTTCTTTCAGTCAGGAAACCATTTGTAGTTCCTAGGCTATTAATTGCATTCAATTTACACTCTACTTGATTAATGGTCTCCATTGATGACCATCGCAGGAGTAAGGCCTGACTTACCTCATGATTTCCAAGGGATTTTATTTATCCATGAAAAAAAGTCTTCTGTTTATGTGTTATTGGATTTTCAGGCATTCAAATACTCGAATCAAATGCTTTTAAATTGTGCTGTTAGAATTGATTAAAACTTAGTAATGGGTGAAATTCTCATTACACAGCAAGGATTTCAGGGACCAAATACTATTTAAAGTTTTTGTTTAAGAGAAATGTATTTCTTCTGTTTAAAATAATTTAAACTTTCTATTATGAACTGGTTTTATTAAGATATCATAACAAACAATCTCTAAGTTATTTAAAAACATGAGTGTATAGTGGTTTCTTTCAGCATTATGCCTGTGGAATTGATGTCTTTGATAACAGCAGGTATAATTCACTCTCTGCCATTTAAGTAAGTATGCTTCACTATAAATCTTTTTGAAATGAAAAGCAGCAGAAAATTAAGCATTCACGTTCTAAGCACTATGAGGTTTGACTGTAGAAGATGCTTTTAGTGTTTTAGTTGCAATGTTGTAACTTTACAGGCTATAAATCTGTAAGTGCAGAGTACTCTTATTGGATATGGGAATATTGAATTTTTCAGATATTTCATTTCATCTACCACATAAATAATTATTTGGCATATGCTGTAGGGTAGGCATTGTGCTAAGTACAGAACTTAAGTTATAAAGGAAAACAGGTTGAATTCTACTCCTTTTGTTGCTGGGTATGGTAGGCAAGCTACACATTAATAAAGTATCCACCAGTATAACTGAGACTAGCGCTAAGCTAGTGGCCAGCAAACTTAAGCGATTTTCTTATCACTGCCTTTCTTTCACCACTACTGCAATAGAAGCATCCATGACCATATCTAGCTTTTAAGTGGATTCTGGGCCTTTGGACTCAGGTTCATGGGCTTGTACAGCAAAACTTATCTGTTGAGTTACCGCTCCAGTCCAGTTTTAGCAGTTTACCATAAAATGCACTGACCAATGTTAACATTTTATGTCACAGATACTTTATATGTGCTAAGTATCCTTGCTAAAAAGGATGCATTCATTTTTATTTTACATGTATTATTGGGTGTTTTGCCTGCATGTATGACTGTGCACTGTATGAGTTATATGGCCAGAGAAGTCAGAAGACGACACCTGATACCATAGATCTGGAGTTACAGAGCTGATCTGCAGGTGCTTCTAACTGAACCCAAGTCCTTTGGAAGAGCAACAAATGCTCTGAATCATCATGCCATCTCTCCATCCCATATCATCCATTATTGATAAATAATTACATTAATGAGAGTAAGTAGTATTAATTTTAGATAGTCAAAACAAGCATTTAGTATACATTTTTGGCATTTCTCTGAAATACAAACATTTAATAATTGTGGAAACACTTCATTTAGGTGTTGGTACATTTCAAGCTTTTAACACACACAGCTGATGGAGTTCCTCCTCTCCACCCTCATTATTACCCATGGGGTTGACCCATAGCACTTTATGAGAACTGTTCTGATGAGAGCAGCCCATGGTTGAAGAGCATCAGTGATGCATCACCTCTCATTAAAAAGTCTAATTTTAGACTTATCCTTTACATAAAAAGCATTTGCCATCCATCCCACAATTGGGTATTGCTAACACCAGAATTAGTCTTCCCACCTCAACTCACAATCAAAAAATCTTCCACAGTTTTCCCCGCAGGCCAACCTGAACTAGACAATTCTTCAATTGGAACTCTATATTCAAGTGATTCCAAATTGTGATAAGTTAACATTTAAAGAAATTTCTTCTTACATTTGTCTTCTTTGTTTTGTTTGTGTCTTTGTCTCTTGCTCAAATGATCTTAAATGATATTTTCCACTTGTCTTTAGTGATAATATAGAGACAATTTTGCTATCTATTTTTGAGATGTTATTTGTCTAACAAATCAAGCCCTTCCTTGTCTGCTAGAAGCTCTCATCCAGCTCTGATGTTTCTCCTGAATTGCAAACCCATATTTTGTTTTGGATTTATCAATTACATATTGTTCATAAAATTATTTTCTGAATCTTAACATTTCTCCTGGAATCTTTCCTCTGGCTATTTAAGTGTATTTGCTATTTTATAATTTCCAAACAATATAGAATACTTGATCATCTGTTTGCTAATAGTGCTTGCATTTACCCAGCTGAGAACAAATATAAATAAGCAAAATTTTAGGTCATTAAAACACATTTTGAAGGGTTAAAAAATTATCTACTAGAAAAGTGAAGAAAACTACTTTGATAGAAGTATAACACTAAGGGTATACAAATCATGTACTCAGTCACATAAGGAAAGGAAATATAATCAGTTGAACAACACAAAATCAAAGTAAAATCAAATATTGATAATAAATTTAAAATAAAAGCAACTATTAAAAAGAAGAAACCTCTCTGATTATATAATAAAACAAATTCTATTAATTTTTAGGCAAAAGATAAATACAATTATTTTTAAAAATACTGAATAAGAGTATCTGTGCATTTAATACACATTAACATAAAGTATGAGCAAAATAACGCCACTCTATGAGTCAAATTCCAAATATATTAGCCAATACAATTAGTCACACAAATTATTTGCATAAGTACATAAAGATTAAAAATATTTTCAGATGATAGGATTTTATGTGTGAGAAATCCAAACATTAAATTGAAAATATGCAAGTCAACAAAATCACTTAAAATTTTCATATATGAAATTATTATATAAATAAAATAATTTAAAAATGTTCCTTACATGCAAAGAAAAAAACAAATAAATAGAAGTGAAATATTTCTTTTATGTTTACAATGAAAAGGTGAATATTTAATGTTCTTATTATCCATTGTTACTAAAGACTTACTCCCATACTTAATGGCTTGAAGCAATGCAATTTTTTTTGTGTGTGTGTTTACAATGAAAAGACGAATATTTAATGTTCTTATTCTTCATTGCTACTAAAATCTCACTCCCTTATGGAATGGCCTGAAGCAATGCAGTTTTTTTGTCTATAAACTGTGTGTGTTAGGCTCAGTTGAATGGTTATTTTTATTGTTTAAGACAGGCTCACACTGTGTATCCCTGTTTGGTGTGAAACTTGTTAAGTACAGCAGATGGCTTCAACCTTACTGTGATTCTCCTGCCTCTGGGATTACAGGCATGTGCCACCAGTATGTAGGCACCTGAAGACCCAGCTAGGCTCAATTTTCAAGATGGCTGACTCACATGGTTGGCAGTTGCTTGAAGTGGAAATACCTGGTTTCTTTGACAACTCAGCTGTGTTGCATGATGAATTTTTTGGAAGCTGTCATGTGAGAGAGCAGACACTTGAGAGGGTGAGTGATGTTTAGAAATAATATGAATGGAACCCCACAGATAGTGAAAGGATGCCCTTGCATCAACTCTTTGCTGATCTTTGCTGATCTTACTGGTCTTCATTGGTCTTTACTTCATAGAGAGAAACAAGCCAAAGAACTTCTTGTATTCTGGATGATTCTGTCCACCTCTGCTAGCTTGTTTGGATTGGGTAGAGCCTTGCTGTTTGTGCCTCCACTACTGAATCATATTTGGTGTTTGCTATTGAACTGAATTGCTAGTTAGGAAACTACAATAAAGAGTTGAATCAGCCGAAGGAACTACTTCTAAACAGGTTCATACTTCCCTTTTCCTATTAAGTTTCTTATTCCTCTATTTCTTGCCTGTGGGTTAAAAAGCAGGTTGAAATGTTTAAGAACTCTAAATAAAGAAGCTTTTGAAAAAATTTTAAGCCTACAAGTTCTACCTTCCCTTTGGCTACATCTCAGTTACAAAGATTTCTCAAAATATGGTGATTATATTCTGACAGGAAATGATCTGTGAATAAGGTTCCAAATGACAAAAATAAAAGGATACATCAGATACAATTTATGTCCATAATCAGCCTAGTGTTATTTTGCTAAATTCTATTGAAAGGCAAGTGGCTTACTTAATATCAGAAAGTAGGAACATATACTCCAATTTTTAATGCACGCAGCTTTATAAAGATAAGATAAAAGAAGATATTACATAAAAATCTTTTGCCATAATTTTTAAATATACAACCTATCATTTCTTGGTGATAAAATTAGCAGAATATATAAAATATCTAAAATAGAGAATTATGAATGTCATAATGAAAGATATTAAAACCATCGTTCATCGTTCAGAATAAGTTTTGTTTGATTGAGATATATGGTATTTAATTGTGGCAATTATTTCTAAATTAATATACAATTTCAACTCAATATCAATTAAAGTCACATGTGTATGTGTTTAACTTGATAGATTTTTATTTAAAATTTATGTGAGGAAAAAAACTGACAAATTCTAGAAAAATTGTAAAAGGAAAAATTTAGTAATGTCCGTCACACATGTAAATAAAAAGATGTGTGGATATTTACAAATGGAAGAATACAGGAGGAAAGTAATAGAATTCAAAAAAAATGTAGCAAATCATAAAGTTTTATTTCAAGGCAATGTCTAAAGTATGTATTTCAAAAAATGATATAGAACTACTTTCTGTAGCGCATCTAACCTGGATATTGCAATCTTCCCATATTAACCTCCTATTTAGGTTGGATTACAGATCCATGCTAGTGTACTTGACATGGAATAAAAAAAAATCAATTTTAGGTAAAAACTTACAAATATCCTATGTAGAGAATAATGGAAAACAAAACCAATTATTAACAGAAAAATGAAAATACTTGTCATGCATGGCACAAAATTAAATCATTAAAATTTTTATTTTAATGTACATGTGTCTATCAGTATTGTGGGGTGTGTGTGTGTGTTTATGACTGTGCCATGTGTGTTTGGATGCTCTTGTCGCATCCTCTGGACTTGAAGTTATACATGGCTATGAACTGATAGATGTGGATGCTGGCCATTGGACTCAGAGTGTCTGTAAGATAAGCAATTTCACTTCACCCCTGGGCCTTCTCTCCAGCCCCAAATTCAACTTCTAGAAAACTAGAATTACTTTTCTATATGTATGGTTTGGATATCATTGCGTGGGCAGGTTAAGGCGTGTGTTAAAGGATTGGGTCCTCAGTATGGTGATATCAGGAGATGATGTAGATCTTTCAGAGGTGGTGTTTTGTGAGAACTCCTTAAGACATTAAGGGTACTACCTTTGGAAGAGGTTAATCTGTTTTTGTGTGACACAGAGCTAGTTCTCAAGAGAGAGATTTGTGAGAATAAGCTGATCCCTGAGTTGCTCTCTGGATTCCTGTCTCAAGATGAGGTGTCTTCTTCCCATGTGAACTCTCACTACTGTGATATTGACCATGAATTCCTACACAGCTCTAATGCAACATCACTGCCAAGGTATGAAATTTTCAGAACAATGAGATGAGTAATATTCTCTTATATATAAAATTAGGCTACTCCAAGTAATTTATTATAGAAGTAAAAACTGATTGATATGTTTTCTTTATTTTATAATAGTTTTATAACTATTTTAAATAACTTCATTTCATAATAGTTTTATAACTAGGTCCAAGGCTTTTATTTTAATCTCTATGGTCTTTCCATAACAGACCAGTCATGTGACTTTCAGGAAATATGAAATGGAAATATGGGACTTTATTAAGAAATTAATTTAAAATTTTAGCATAATTGTTTCAGAATATTAAAGCAAATTATGGCACAAACCTTGTGGACATAGGGCTTAGTACAATTGTACAGTTCACTTGCTATAAAGTAGCCTTTTCTCTCTCTCTTTCTCTCTTTCTCTCTTTTTCTCTGTGTATAGTGTACAGGCATGCGTGTCTTTATGGTTATCTGTATATTAGGTTCACATGCATGTGGAAGCAAATGTTGGCTGTATATGTTTTTCTTGATTACTATCCACATTATACACTGAGGCAGGGTCTTTTGCTAAGCCAGGAGCTCCACAATTTGAATAATGTAGATAGTCAGATTGTTCCATGATTCTCTATCATTGCTTCCTGCATTCTGGGATTACAGGTGGGATGTCAGGCCTCTCTTGCCTTTATGTGGCTCTGGGAGTCTGAAATCCCATCTTCCCATTCACAAGGTGAGTGCTTTACCTGTTAACCCATTTTGTTAAAACCCATAGCATATTTGTAAAATATCATTTTTTAACAAGAGTCACACAAATAAGTGGGGGAAAGAATAGTCCTTTCAGCAAATGATATAGGACAACTGAAGAGCTGTGTACAAAAGTAAATTTGTACAGTAGTTGTAGATCTTATGCAAAAATACATACATTAGAAATGAATCACAGAACTGAAAGCTAAAACAAGAAAATTCTGGAAAGAAAATATAACAGTAAATCTTTATGTTTGTGTGTTAAAGAAAATAGTGAAGCAATAAAGAAAAAGTAGGAAAAGTAAATATCAAAAGTTTTTAAATTGTTTGGCAAAGAATAGCACCAGCAAATCAAAATGGACAATAATGCGTATCAATAAAGACCTTATACCCAGAATGCATGCCTGGTGTATCATTACAATTCAGTGATTTAAAAAAGTGGCAAACCAATTAAGCATCAGCAGTTCCAAAGAAAGACACTAGTGGCCAATGTGCACAGAAAATGATGCTCAGTATTATTCATTAACAAAGTCCTGAAGACCACAATAAGATAATTACTTTATAACCATTAATGTGGTTGTAATGCCAGCATTATGGAGTATATGGAAAAATTAGAGAGCCCAAACACTGCTGGCAGAATTTTAAAATAGCACAACCACTATGAAAAACAATTTGGTCATTCCTAAAATGTTAAATATAGAACCAGCGTATGACTCCATAGTTCTTTTCCTTGTTATATTTCCAAAAGTCACACAAACATTTATCTGCAAGCAGACATGTATGTGAATGTTCAAAGTATCACCATCCAAAAGTATTGCAAAGAGAAAAATACTCTAGCACCCATAAATGGGTGAATGGATGTGCTGAGAACATAAAATTAAATACTTGAACATAGGGAAATATGAACTATTGATACTAGCTGCAAGTTGGATGGACATCACACCAAAGAAAGCCCATCAGAAAATAATGTTAACTGTTCATATTAAAGAGCCATCTGTCTTAGTTAGGGCTTTATTGCTGTGAGCAGACACCATGACCAAGGCAACTCTTATAAGGTCAACATTTAATTGGGGTTGGCTTACAGGTTCAGAGTTCAGAGGTTCAGTCCATTATCCTTAAGGTGGTGGGAGTATGGTAGTGTGCAGGCAGGCATGGCACAGGAGGAGCTGAGCTTTTAATGTCTTGTTCCAAAGGCAAACAGGAGAAAACTGGGTTCTAGGGAGATAGGAAGAGGGTCTTAAAACCCATGCCCACAATGACACACTTGCTCCAACAAGGCCACACCTACTTCAACAAGACCATATCTCTTAATAATGTCACATCCTGGGAAAACATGGAGACAGATCTTTCTTCTGGCCGACAACTAGGCCAGGGGCAGAACAGAAACTCTAGACCCTCTCCCACACCCAGAGAACTTGACTTCCAGTAAGTCTGTCACAACCAGGCTCCCGGGAGGGACAGGATCTAGTCACAGACTGCAAAGCCTGTTAATGCCCGAGATAACCAGTTGGGGAGGGGCAAGCACAAGAACATAAGCAACAAAAATTACACAATGGAATACTACTAAGCTATTAAAAACAATGACCTCACAAATTTTGCAGGCAAATGGATGGAATTAGAAAATATCATTCTGAGTGAGATAACCCAGACCCCAAAGGGGTATGTACTCACTGGTAAGTGGATATTAGCCCCAAAGCTCAGAATCCACAGTACAACTCACAGACCATATGAAGCTTAAAAAGAAGGAAGGATAAAGTGTGGATGCTTCAAACCCATGTAGAAGAGGGAACAAAATAATCTTGAAAGGCAGAGGGAAGGAGGGACCTGGTTGAGCAAGGGGAGGGGGAGGAAAAAAGGGAGGTCAAGACCAGGTATGGGAAGAGACAGGAGAGAAGTTCAGAGGATCAGGAGAATGAATAGAAATAAGTAGCAGTGGGGCGGGGGGGACTTGAATTACCACTAGAAAGTTCCAGACAACAAGAATGCAAGAGGCTCCCGGGACCCAATGGGGGATGATAGTAGTTGAAATACCCAACAGCAGGGAGATAAAACCAGAAGAGATAACCTCCAGTAAATAGACATGGCACCCAGTGGAAGGATGGGGACACCTACCTATCTAAAAAATTTTAACCCAGAATTGTCCCTGTCTAAAGGAAATGCAAGGACAAAAATGGAGCAGAAACTAAAGGAAAGGCCTCCCAGAGACCGCCACACTGTGGGATCCATCCCATCCACAGACACCAAACCCTGACACTATTGCTGATGCCAAGATGTACTTGCAGACAGGAGCCTGGTATGGCTGTCCTCTGAGAGGCTCTGCCAGCACCTGACTGAGACAGATGCAGATACTCACAGCCAAGCATGGTACTGAGCCTGGGGACCCCAAAGGAAGAGTTAGGGATAGGGCTGAAAGAGATGAAGGGGATTGCAACCCCATAGGAAGAACAACAGTATCAACTAGCTGGACCCCTCAGAGCTCATAGGGAATAAACCACCAACCAAAGAGTATACATGGGCTGGTCTATGGCTCCTGTTACATATGTAGCAGAGGACTTCCTCATCTGGCATCAGTGGGAGGGGAGGCGCTTGGTCCTGTGGATGCTTGATGCCCCAGAGAAAGGGGATGCTAGAGAGGCAAGGTGGGAGTGGGTGGGAGGAAGAGCACCCTCTTAGAGGCGAAGGAGAGAGTGTTGGGATTGGAAGTTGCGTGGAGGGGGACCAGGAAGAGGGATAACATTTGGAATGTAAACAAATAAAATAATTAATAAAGAAAGAAATTCCCTGAGACAAAGGGAGAGAGTGATATGTAGGTGCAAATGGGTGTAGAATGAGGAATGATATGCACATTTATGAATTAGATATTTTAAGAGGATAAAAAACTATAATGTGTGGAGTATACCCTAATAAATTGTTAAAAGTAGTCAACACAAGGCCAGGGAAATGGGTCCACAGATAAGGGGAATTGCCATGCAAGCCTGGAAATCCAAGTTCTATCCCCAGAACCCATGACACAAAAACAGCTCTCATCTCAACAGTGATGAGAGAGTTTATTCTGGGCCCAAATACAAGTAACCACAGCTCATGAAAACAAGTTAAAGTCACCCCATGTTTCATATTCCAATATGGTAAACAGTTTTATGTAGCTTTTACAGTAACAATTAGCAGTAATCAAAACAAAGCCTCTAAATAAAAGTGAAAAAAAAAAAAAAAAAAAGAACGGGGTACTTTGTTGGTTTGTGCTCTAGCCCTCATACAATTGACAACATTCTTAGACTTTTAGTTGGTGGAAGCTTGTGGTCTGTAGTGCATTCCAAAAGGTTTCACCTATCAGGAAGTCACAAAGATGTTAGGTCAAAAACAGAGGTGGGAGAGGAATGGCTGTTCAGGGGATTGAAAACAGCCTAAGATAAATTGTAATTGGGTTGTGTACCTGGAACTTCCAACTTCTCTACCGTCACCGAGTGGATTCAAAAAAATCAATCATCTTCTCTGCAGGTTCAGTGAAAATGAGGTTCTTTCCAAGGACTTAATTTCATAGGTGGAGAAGACACAGTGGCATGTCCACCTCTCCCCACTCCAACATATTGGGCACACCTATACATTGTAACACTGATGTTTTAGGTAAAGTTAGAAGTGGTGAGAGAGTGCATGCGCACATGAATGCTATGCTACCATTCATTCTCACATCTCTGAGCTTGGCTTGCTGTTGCACTGTGTGTTTCCCATATCTTTTAATACAATCAAATGTCGCCTTATTTCTCTGATCCGTCTCTTACTCCCGTCTGTCTACATCCATTACTACAGCTATTCAGACTTCTCTGTGTTTCCTGAAGTCACCACATGGATTCTTTTCTGCTCCAGAGTCTTCCTATATTTCTGCTTAGCCAACCTAGAAGTCTGCATGGTTCTGTTTTCTCCATGGCTTAGACATATTTTATATGGAAATACAAACTTATCTACAGAATGCCTTACCCTTAACAATGTCTGCAGCACTTAGAGTGGTGTCTGTCACCTAGAAAAATTTTAATACCATTGGTTTAACCAAACAAAGGAGAAAATTTGACAGATCTCCAAGAAAAATAACAAAACACACACTATTTTGCTTCTGTCTGAGTTACAACATTACCTGAGTATTCCTAATATTATGTGAGCTTATTTGTTATTAACTAGACTCTGAGAGCCTAGAGAAAAGAAAGAATGCCCAAATTCAATATTTTACCCTGTGGGGAGGCAAACGGTGGTTCTTAGAATTTTGTTTTCCATGGAAGGTAAAAACACAGCTCTGATATTATCTCAGCTACCTATACCAGGGGATTCAGGTCTGTCGTTGTTTGCTTTGCATCTCACATTCTTTTTATAAATAATTCCTTTCTTAACAGTAAACACAGGAAGTTCTAGCTTTTGTGGTCTCAGAGCTGAAAACATAAAGACATGGAAGATGTCGTGACTTGTCATAAAACTATAATAATAATTTTAACTCATAATTAACCACTGTTTTGAAGTGACAGAAAATGTGTAATGCTTTTAAAAATGTAAAGTCTCATTAATTAATTTCTATGAAGATATTTGTTAAATGCATTATACTGATCAACTATAGCTTTAAAAATAATAGAAGTAGAATTTAATTCAAAGCTGGACCTCAAGCACACATGGACAGCCATTATAACTGCTGTTATTTCAGGTTTTATGGCTTTGCCATATGAATTTCTACATTTAGTGGTGAGGAAGTAAAGATCAAGATATGTAGCGTACTCGTTTCCTTCTAGAAATGCTGGGATGCTGCCAGAAGTGAATGAACCCAAAGCAGTAATTGGTCAGATACACAGCATGACTGCACTTTTTGGTTTCTGGACTGTGGTAGCCAAGAACATACATGCTTCTTTATTGTCTTTCCACAAGTCACCTGTGAATAGGTGTTTGGTGGGATTCTATTCTCCCTTGTTCAGAGCTGCCACTAAATCACCAAAGCTATCAAGAACTTCAGTGCTATAAAGACAACCACGGGACACGTCCAGCAGGCTAAATGAGGAGAGAGAACTGACTTTCCATCAGCAATCACCTCTATGTGACCACCATTCCAAGCCCAAAAGAGACATTTAGAGAAACTCTGTTCCCATTTGTTTAAAAATATGGTCACCCTTCAGCTAACACCAAAAGAATAAAAAGCATAAAACACAGGCATGGAGGAGTTTCAGAGTTGGCCTAACTCAAGGCACATTCATGCAGCCTGTTTTTGCCATGCCCCTATTTTTTTGTTTTGTTTTGTTTTTGTTTGTCTCTGGTAAATTAAGTTAAACATGTTTGTAGAACACAATTTTTTAAATATGAAATTACTAATTCAAAAATAAATACAAATCATATCGTCTTTTAGTATTTAGCTTTAACTTTTGCATCTAAAATTTGCTACAAAGCAGTTTACTTTACATTTTTTAAATATCTAAATATCTTTAAAGAGATATTTACAACTCTGTTGTAAGTGCCAGTATAAGCTAAGAATTTGGATTATTTCAGCACTGAAGGTATAACACACAGAGCTATGATGTAAGCTACATTACTAGGCATCTGGTCCTATTCTATTCCTGGTTTTAAACCTTATTATAAGTATGCCTTTCTTTTTCCCTCCTTTCTTTGATTTTTCAAGAAAGCATTTCTCTGTGTAACCTGGCAGTCATGTATCTCACTCTGTAGACCAGGCTGTCCTTGAACTCATAGAGAACCACCTGCCTCTGCCTCCTAAGTGCTGAGATCAAATTCCATCTGCCACCTTACACTCCTAACAGAATCCAATTGCCCAGGCATTACATCCCTCAACCTCCTAATTTCATATTCCTAATAAATTTTTCCTTCTGTATTTTTTTAATTAATCAAGAATATTTGTGAGAATTAAACAAACAAAGCCCATGTAAATATTTGTGTCTCAGAGCTAGGATAATAGCTCAGTGGGGAAGAGAGATTATTGTTCAAGGATGATTATATGACTTTGAATTCCTAGCATCAAAGCAAAAGGTAGGTATGGCTATGAGTGTCTCTAACCCCAGAATTGGCAAACATAGGCAGAAGGATCTTGTCCCCTGGCCTGGCCAAATCTGTAAACTTCCAGATTAGTGAGTGGCAATGCCTCAAACCAACAAGGCAATGGATGATAGAGGAAGACAGAAGTGTTTCCTCTGGCCTGTGCATACATAAGAACTGACATGTGCACTCACATTCATTGATGGCTATTCCTGGTTGTCAACTTGATTACGTCTGGAATGAACTAAAACACAAAAATGTAGCAGCACACCTATGAATGTTTCTTTGGTTAATTGAAAGTGAGGAAATCCTTTTATAATCCAAATCTTTGAAGTGGAAAGACATATCTTTAATCCAGGTTTTTTGAGGAAGACCCACCTATAATCTGAGCCATGTCTTCTCCTGGAAGCCTATATAAAGACATGGAAGAAGGAACCTTTTGATCTTTGCTTGCTTGCTCGTACTAGAAGTCCATTCTTCCACAGGCATTAAATACTACTTCTTTGGAATTCTGGCATATACTGAAGACCAACTGAGACATTTAGCCTCATGGACTGAACAACTATTGGATCCTTGGACCTTCCATTTATAGGCAGCCATTGTTGGGCTGGCTGGACTATAGTCTGTATAACATCCCCCCCCCCCCATTCTATAAGTTTTGTTACTCTAGAGAACTCTGACTAATACATTCATATTTAGGCCCTAAACACACACAGACACACACAGATACACACACACACACACACACACACAAACACAAAGAGTGTGATAAATATGAGAAAGAGATTTGTTGAAAAGGTTGTTACATTTAGGAGGTAGATACAAGTACAGAGAGTAATCAGAATATATTATATACGTGTATGGAATTATCAAACAACAAGATTAATTTTTAAACTTCAGGTGGAAAAAGTAAATATTTTGGGTAAATTTTAACCTGAAAAAAACTATCATTGCTATATTAATCCCAGACAAAATATTTAAGTTTTTTTTTTTTTTAAAAAAACAAATTTTGAATTAACTTTCTCTTGGTTCTTGAATTAAACTGGTTGAGAATTGACTCACCAAAAATCTTTCTAAATTAGACAAGCATCTCTGATTAAAAAAACACTGGAGGAGTTCTACAAATATCTGGTACTAACTCTTAATGCTTATAAGGTTGTGAAATGATTCTCCAGGGGTGAGTAATGATGACCAGAAAGATGAAATGTACAAAAGTGGTCAGATCTAACTCCTTCATGTGCATAGAAGTCAGGATTGGATAAACTCAGCTTGCAGAGATGATTGTCAGCACAAGAATGGTGGTTCCAGAAGGAAAGCCAAGGTCTGGAAAAGGAAAGACAAGAAGAAGATGGTGAACGAGCAGAATGACTAACACCAAGGACACTATACTGAGACACATACCTTAAGTTCATTTATCTCATATGCTTCACTACTCTTAGTTTAGGGGACAGGATGGACCAGAAATTCATTGGTAAATCAAGAGCTTAATTTTATGTGTTTTGACTACTGATAAATGTTTTCCATGACTTGATAGTATGTATTCCAAACTAGAGTTTATGTTAGTAGTGATGACAAAATGTTATCTTTAATAATTTGAATCCCTATAACATAATGAGCATAAATTACACTAAGTAAACTGTAATAAGAATTCTTAAATGATGTCAATATTTTTAATTGGTAACGAACATAGTATTTCTTTCTTGGAGGAAAGGAGCAAAGAATCCCACTTATCCCTTTGGTAAATTTTTCTTTTTCTTCTTTTTTAACTCTCCCATATATTTCCTTTCATTTTCTGTCAGATGCAATTTCTCAAGCTGAACAGGGGTAAACTCTATTCATTTCCAA
Source organism: Rhynchomys soricoides (assembly GCA_019843965.1). Classification (NCBI taxonomy): domain Eukaryota; kingdom Metazoa; phylum Chordata; class Mammalia; order Rodentia; family Muridae; genus Rhynchomys; species Rhynchomys soricoides. Next base: position 3,699,467 of record JADRCH010000067.1, on the reverse strand, counting down.
ATTGTCACTCCTCTTCAGTTTAGCTATAAATGAAATGAAAGCATATTGTGCAGCCAGAGCCTACATGTCCTGAAATGACAGCCAATGCTCTCAGCATACACAGACAAGTGTTGTGTATATACAACATTCCAGTTTCACATGAACATGAATATCACCTGCTTCTTACACTAAAGAGAGTACAAATAAAAAAGTTGGAAAAAGGAAAGAGAATATCCCCAATAAAAATCAAAATACCAATTTGAAGATAATATGCATTAAAAAAATTCTTGGCAAGAAAGATATGTACAATGTGGCATTAGTCCCATGTAGACAAATGGGATTTATCTATGGGGAGTTATTTGATTCATTGAGCCATGTGTGATAGGTCAATTAAAATGCTTAAATTGGCAAATTCTCAATAGAGTAAATATTTCCTCCAATGTGGATCATTATCCAACAGATCTATTACATTATGTAAATAAAACAAAATCAGTGAAAGGCAAAATGCAGACAGCAGGGATTTGAAGATCAGCAAGCCTCCATTAGTGATGCAGCTGGCATAAGAACTGAACAGTACACACAAAGAGTGGACACAGCTCCTGTTTTGTCTTTCACAAGCTAAGACATAATATGTTTCTATTTTAAAACAAATATTATGCTCTACAAACCATTCTAGGCACTAAATCTGTGTTAAGCAGCAGTCATCTGTACCTGCTTATCATGCTGGATGAGAAATACAGGAATAACCATCCCATTGGTAGTGGGAGGAGAACAGGAGTTAGCACACAGGGTCAGAAAGGAGAACTCACTGGTGGGTGAATGTAGATGGAGGGGTAGTTTAAGTAGAGGTCCAGAAATTATTTCATTAGATAGGTGACATTTGAGAAAGACATAAAAGTGATGTTGATATATAGGGTGAGGAAGTTTTAGAAATAGGGGACATCAAATGTGACATGCTTAAGGGCTGTCATAGAGTGATCAACAGGAGAGACTGGGACAAAGAGATGACAATGAAGACTTACAGAGGCTTTTGATGTTTATCATTGGCTGTGTCTTTGGGTGCTTGTTTTTCAGCTTGTAGGACTAATTTTGAAGGTTATAGCCTTCAGCATTTAAGGCTGGATGGTGAAGTATGACAGTGTGGTGGACTTTTGGAGGCTATATCTATCCCCAGGTTCTTAGATTGTTCTTTCTGCTTCCTAGAAAGGTATAAAGCAAGCAACTCTCTTTTACTACTTACCACTTACACCTATTACCACTTTGTTTTGATCACATATGTATGGTCAAACAAGCATGGAGTGAACCTTCTAAAAGCAACAGCTTCTCATGTAGAATGCACCTCTCACCTTTAAGTAGTTTCAATTAGATGTTTGTCACAGTGACCATGACAAAGTTAAGCAATATAAGGTTGTTGTAGAAAACAACTCTCTAGGACTAGAGAGATGCTTCCATAAGCCAAGAATGTGCCTCACAAGCATGAGAACCTGAGTTCAGTTCCTGACTTCACACAGAATGCTTGGCTCAGTGGTTCATGCTCATAGTCCTAGCTATGGGAAGTCCAGAATGGTAGAACTCTGGGGTTCATTTTCTAGCCTAGCCTACCAGGAGAGCGCAGGTCTTACTTGGGACCTGTCTCAAATACAAAATGCCTGGGGAGTGAAACTTCAGACCTTTATATAAAGAGGCATACATGTGCAGCCACACATAAAAATAACAGTAAAAAAAAAAAAAGAAATGATATTTGTGACAAATTAAGGAAGTATTAGAAAACTTCTGTCATATGAATGATCTGCTATGGTATTTTAATAGGATTCTTCTGGCTGCCACGTGTTAGCAGGGGAAAATCCACAGGAATTTAAAGATAAGCAAATCTCTCCGACATTGCAAAAACAAACATGATAGAGTTGATAGTAATTTGGGAGAGAATAATGTCAAGAAATCCAAAAAGAGGGGATGTCCAACTTTAGATGTGTGCTATTGGGCTGGATGTAGTAATAACGAATGAAGTAAAACAAACAAACAAACAAACAAAATATCCCAGAGGATCTTTGAGACAAAGAAAGGTACAATAACAACACAAATAATGGAAAAAACTACAGAAAAGGATAAGTAAAGATAGCAGAAATCTTCAACTGGAAATGAGCTTCAGATATCTATGTGTTAGAGGAGCAATCAAGGCTGCAGTTGTCAAACACTGGGATTAGCAGCCATTCTTCCTTACAGTCAAGACATTTTATGTCATGAAAACAATTACCACAGGTAAAATCAAGCATAGATAAAAAGAAACGGAGCTATAGTCACTTCCATGTTTGTGTTTTATGGTAAGAGAAAAGTATAACAAAAGAGAAGAATGAGGGACAAACAAAAATGAAGGATGGTATGAGACTGTGGAGACTTGAAGAACAACTGAAGAATGAGTCTATACATAGTAGCAAGTACTGATGTCTTACCATACTATGACTGGATTTAACACATACTGCCCTTTTGAGTACAGTGAAGATATTGAGCCCTGTTGGAAGAATATAAGGTTTAAAATGGTTGGTTTTGCAGTTGTGCTAAATTTAATATTCAGGCCTGGTTTCTTTTATGATTAATAGAATGCATGTATGGTGTATATTTTGAGGACTATGTGATTTTTAATATAGAACCAAAGGAGCTAGCATGAGAAAGAGTGTAGCTATCTGTGTGTAGCTCAGGGGTAGTCCCCTACCCCTCAGCTTGCATTTCCAGCACAAAATACTAAGCAGGTAAACAAACAGAACAATTAAAAAAACATTAGCTTATATTTCAAGGAACTCAGCACACACTTATAGTGTCTCCTTTCAAATTCTAGGCTCATGTTTAAAACTATGTATATAAAAATCTTTGAAGGAAGTGGGGGCTTCAGTGTATATTCAATCTTTGTTGGAAAAGCTCTTCATTTCTCGTGAATATATTTTATGCATGCTGTTAGTATTTTATTTCATTGACAAACGACCATCACAATCATCAGTAAATTAATTGTTTTCAGAGCAAAAATGGATGGCAACTGTGGTGGTTTGAATATGCTTGGCTCATAGAAAGTGGCACTATTAGGAGGTGTGGCTCTGTTGAATTAGGTGTGGCCTTGTTGCCTTTGTATCAAGATGTAGAACTTTGGGCTCCTCCTCACTATGTCTGCCTGCAGGAGGCCATGCTTCCAGACATGATGATAATGGACTAAACTGCAAGCCAGCCCAAGTTAAATGTCCTGTATAAGAGTTGCCTTGGTTATGGTGTCTTTTTACATCAGTAAACTAAGATAGACTCCTCATAGCAATAAAACCCAACTAAGACAACTAGCATCAAAATGGTCACTAAGAGAGAACTTATCAAGCCCAGCATCTCTAAGGGTTTCCCTTTTCCTCCCAGCACGGTATCCTTTTATTAAATTATATGTTGACAGGATCTATATGTCATCCTTTGGCCATAGTCATTGCCTCATGTACACTGTTAGTATGTAGTACATACTCACTGCACCTACCTGTCTGAAAGGGGCATGGCATATGTTAGGAAAACAGAGAGTATGGTTAACAGAGCTGTGTGGGAATTTGTATAAGATACATTTCTGATCTTTGTACCTATCTCTTTTCTCTACTTGTCTACCCACATCTTTTCTATATCCAGGTAAATTGTAAGGACTTATTGAGAAAAAGAGAATTTAATTTACTCTAGCCAATAATCTTGTCTCATCCCACAGTTACTTAGCTTTTGACCATTGTTATGATTAAAGACTAAGTTAAAATTTACCTACCAGGATGCTCATTGAAATTGCTAGCTACATAAACACTGAAGAATAGATGTAAGTCATATCATCAGCAAGAATTCATCTCCAAGTACTATTTTCATTAACTCAGCATTTGCAGTGTGGTTCCTTCAATTACATACTTTTATGCTCTAGCTATTAACTGTATATTATTGGCAATTTTATAAATTGTTTTACTCTTTAAATGTGTAAGTATAATAATTATAGTCGTGTTTTAATAAAAATTGTCACCAATTGTTCTGTTCACACAAGCAGCTTACTAGATAAAGAAGTGCACAGACCTTAACTTCCTGAAGTTCAGATACTAGTGTTTAGACATTATCTAGTTTGTTTATTAACTTTATTGTTGAGAAAAATAAGGACACACCACCAAGTTTAAATAAATCTCTAAGGATTTAGACTCCAAGCCAGAGGCCAAAGTCCATCTTCTGTCTGTCTCCTGAGTGTGATTTCTACTTCTGTAACATTTGGACACCCTGTCTGTCCCAAGTGTCTTAAAGCAAGAAGGAAAAACAAGGGTTTAGGTGTTCGGTCCATTATTCTCCTTTCTTGAAGAGCCAAATTGCCTTATGGCAGCCTTGTATTCTGTTAAGTCTAAATCCCATTCTTTTTGCTATCGGGTAACTGGTAATTGATAGGTGTTTTTTGAAGCTGGTGATCACCCCTTGATTGACTCCAGACTAGAATCAAACTCTCCTAGTAAGCAAGCTTATCACCTTTAGAGACAGGGGCTTTCCAATGATTTGAGATCATCACACTTGCTCCTGTACTGTCTTGTTTCCTCTATTAATACAAATGGCTTTAAAAAATCTGCACTAAGCTGACAGTTCTCTAAATATTGAATTTTTAAATGTCTAAAATATAAGACTGTTCTTTGAGACTTCGTGGAATACTTAAAGAAAGCTGTTTTGTTGTTTTGTCTTGTCATTTTTTGGTGAGTGTGGGTTTTCTTTCTTTGGTCCAGATATAAACAGTCTGCAATCAATTCCTCGGGAACCACTTGTCATTTCTTGCCTTCATTTTCAGCAGTGTGGGTGAAGTCATGTCAGAATTTACTTTTACCCAGAGGTTTAAAAAATTGCTTATCACTTCTTGGCCTTGCTTCAACTGCTGTATAAAAATAAATTGGCTTCTCTCCATAAGTTTAAGAAGACCTGTTTTCAAGCAAGGCTTGTCAGAGACTGGAGGATATTATGTAGGCAAACAAAATATCATTCATGTGTTTGAAGGATTCTGAAAATACTCTGAATTAAGCCACTTTGAAAAGACCTCAGGGGAGAAAAAGGAGGCATCTCCATTATTACTGTGGCTTCATGAAGTGGCAGTATAGACATCATGAATTTCCATAGTTAGTCTGTGATGTAGCTATGGTCTTCATGAGTAGGAGAGTGGCAAGGGGTCTAGAAGTTGAATTCTGATACAGGTAATACTGTTTCCCTGTTGGCAAAGGGCATCACAGACAGTGGAAAAGTCATGGACAGATCAACCTGCATGCAGGGAAGAACAGGATTGCAGATCAGGAAGAGCACTTTTCTAAATCGTTTAGGACAAGAAGCACTTTGAACTTTAAAATATATATATATATATATATATAATATATGCACAATGAGTATCATGAAGATATTAAACTCACTGATGTTTCACACAAACCTTGTACATGTAGCATTAACATAAACTTACACAGTGTTTTTTTTGTGTGTGTGTCTATGTTTTCACTATGGATTATTACATGCAGTCAAGTGTATAAATTTCCACTTGTGATATTATATCAGAATGGTTTGTATTTGGAAATATAGACTATGATAAGCTAGACATATTTCAGTGGTTGGTTCTACATTATGCAAATACATGCAGCAGCAAATAGAAACACTGAGTGTTCTTTTAAAAAAAGATATAAAATAATGAGGGAATAGTGGAAAAGACGGGGTGGTGATTGGAGGAGATAGGGAGTGAATTTAATCAAAATGTAATATATGCAGGTAAGATATTTTTAACAATACTATTGTTTCAAAATATTGAATTTTAGAGCATTCATAGTTTTCCAATTACAGGTGATCAACCTGTAAATCACACAGATGCACACACACATGCATAGGCATGCACGCATGTGCACCCACACTGTGTGTATGTGTGTGTGTGTGTATATATATATATATATATATATGTATATATATGTATATATATGTATATGTGTGTATATATATATATATATACACATGTATATACGTACACACATGTATGTAGAGAGAGTTTTCATAGGTTATTTCTAACTGCTAGAAACATAGATATTTCTACTATAAGAACTAATATACCTTAATTCATGATGATGTTTCAGAGACTGAAAGGTATAGCTTTGACATGTCAAGCCAAAGCTTACATCTGTGATAGTGTTTCTCCTGTACCTCTTAAGTGATATTACATGTATCTGGATTTAAGTTCTGTCATATTCTAAAGTAGGAAATCTGCTGCATCTGCAATCTTAGGGGCCAGACTGAGTCTTGTCTTAGTTATTTTTCTAGTTCTATGATAAGACACTATAGTCAAGGTAACTCATAAAAAAAAAAGGCTGGTGGGCTCTTATAGTTTCCCAGGGTGAGTCCATGACCATCATGGCAGGAAACATGGCAGGAAGCAGGTAGGCATGATACTGGAATAGTTACTAAAAGCTTAAATCTTGACATACAATTATGAGGCAGAGAGCTAATTGGGAATAGGGTCAGCATTTGAAACCATAAAGCACACTCCACAAGGCCACACTCCCTAATCCTTCCTGAATGTGAGGGCAGCTTTTTTTTCAGGATCTTTTATCTTGACTGCCACCAGAAGCTGTCCCCATATTTAGGCTTAGTCTTCTCACAGCAATTAAACCAATCGCCCACAGACATGCCCACAAGCCAATCTGAAGTAGACGGTCCCTCGATGAGACCCTCATCCCAGCTGATTCTCAGCTGTGGCCAGTAGACAATTAAAGTCAACCGCCACCATAATCATATCTCATTTTCGTAATGTACCATCTTAAAAGCAGACTAAGTTCTAATAAGTATTCACTGTTACAGGCACTTATGAGCAAAAGGAGACAAGAGAGATTCAAAGTCATTATTTCATCTTCATCAAACATTTTCCACCTTTCCCTCCACATTGTCCTTGTGTCAGTGGTGGTTCTTAGTTCTTTTCCAGAGTAAAGGCCAGGTATAGGTTAAAGCAGAGCTGTTACAGTTGAACAGCATTTCCCCAGGGTCTCCAAAGTTTGATTTCCCTTGATTTGCCCATATGCCTCCCATTTTAAAATGTTTTGCCTTGGTAGATTGCTACAAATACTTTTCTTCTGATTTTTCAGAGATCATCTGGCCACTGAGAAGATTGAGGACATTTCTGAATGAGCATCAGAGACTTTAATCTGACACAGTCACCTCAGAGGTGTCAGACTATTCCCTGTTGGTCACAACTTGATGTAATGGAGGTTAAAAGATTAATAACAAATGAATAGCACTTTAAATATCTTCTAACAAGCTGTATTTAAACTTGTGTCAGAGCCAATAACATAATAAAAGGTGTTTCATTTCTCTGAGGGCTTAATGACAGACATGAAGACAAGAGTTACTGCTTTAGTCTTACCACAGCCATCCTCTCCTGTATTCCACCCATAGAGGCAAAGTGCATTGAGAAAGTAATAAGATTGTGTGACAATTTCAAAGCAGATAGAGGATAAAAAGGAAAATCTGCTGATTTTCTTTCAGATTCACAATTCTGTATGGGTCACTTGGTAACAAAGCTCTAAAACGCTGCCAGAATGTCCAACAAAATAGGACTTTATGCTTTAACAGTGGGTTTTGATTGATAAGATCAAGGGGAATTGGAAGTGATTTATGTTTTAGGGCCCACCTTTGCTATCTCTTCATCATTTATATGAGACCCACAGAGAAAAAAAATGAAGGAACAAAATACACAATACAATATTTTACTTTGTTTTTGATGTAAAATCTCCTAAATCAAGCTATTCTTGCCAAGAATGCTTTTCATCTAAGTGTATTCAGTATCAAGAGGCTGTAACTTCTGTTAGTACATAATGACATCTGACAGTGGCTAGTGATAGCTATCTACTATAATTATTTGAGAGCCCTGGCCACCTCTGTTGACCCCTCTGCTCCTTCAATACCTCCTTTACCTGTTGCTTATGATGACACTTTTAATTATCATTTGTTCTGATAGTAGGCATTGTTCTATTAGGCTTCTCACCCAATAAAGCCTCTTGGAGTTCTAAACCCTATCTTCATAAAGGTAGCTGTGATGTTTTCCAGGTAGTGAAAAAACTTAAATAACCACTTGTGTAACTAACTCATTCTCTTTGACAAGCGTACAAAACAATACATTAAAAACAAGGAAAACCTTGATGCACTCAAATGCAATTGCTTTCATCCCTTTGCAGTCCCAAGGTGAGTATGCACCATATCTGAAGAGGAAATGAGGAAGTAGATCTGAATACAGCTCCATTGTCTCTACACTATACTATTTAGCAACAAAGCTTCATTCTTAGACATAAGTTAAATCACAGGTCAGCATACTGCATCCTGACTTGGGAAATTACTGAAAAGAACTTTGAAATTTTTTTGCTTATACTTTTATCTGTAGAGTCCCAGATGACGATTGAAGCTCAGCTGATGATCTGATGACTAGCTTTAGGGATTTGTTCAAATGCTCAATGTTTCCTAAGTGTTTTGCTTATAGGCTGTTTTGCCCATGTATCTAGCAGGACAGTAAATATGGGAGACAGGGGATTCTTCCTAATGGACCGCAGATGTAAACACTTTCTCTTATTTGTGAAAAAGCAATCTGTTACACCAGGCAGCTTTAAAACTCAGAATGAAAATTCTCAATATACCTTTAACATAAGGAAAGAATAAAATTGCTGGGTAAAAAGTGATGACTTGATTCATTTGCTACAGTATGAGAGAAAGAGAGAGAGAGAGAGAGAGAGAGAGAGAGAGAGAGAGAGAGAGGCAGAACACTAATCAACCTCTCTGGGATGAAAGCTGCCCACCAGGGATGAATAAATCAGGATCTCTGGCAAGCTTTCACCTTCCCAGTTCTGGGGGGAGAAGGTTGACAGTAAGCATGGAGGTGCTGCTTAAAGCAAGGCAGTCACACCCTGCTTTATTTCTGATGTACAGCTGTACCTATTGCACTCCAATCTCTAGAAGCTTCGGAACATTGTGCCTGCCTTTGGGTAGGAATTCATTTTTCCAGTAACTCTGAGAATCTCTCAGACAGATGACTACAAGTGCACTAAATCCTTCTCTTCCTCTTCTTTGGCACAGGGTTCTGCTATATGGCCCAAGGGGAGCTCAAGTATGGGATTCTTCTTCTTGAGCTTCCCAAGGGCCAAGATAGAGTGTGCCACTATACTATCCTAAATGTTTTGAAGTCTAGACCAGTTTCTGTTTATTCTCTTATAGATAATGGTATCTTCAGATGAAGGAGGTAATTGATTTAGTCATGATAGATGTTTCTTGCCCTTCTAAAACTGTTTTGTTCCAGAGCCTGGGAGTATACCCAAACTTATATTGGAGGGTAAGTAGTATAGCCAATTGCAATGAGATCGCTATCCACACACTACTGAACAGGTACAAACAAGCATAGGGGACACAAGACAGAAATAGATTATTTATTTATTTATTTTAGTGTTTATATATATATATATATATATATATATATATATATATATACACACACACTTTATTTACATTTCAAATGTTTACCCCTTTCCAGATCTCCCCTTTGGAACCTCCCTATCTCCTTACCCCTCTCCCTGCCTCTATGGGGGGTATTAAAAACTTAAAAGTGGCAGCTTCCTTCTGTGGCCAGGGACCTCAGTCTGTGCCACAGAGTTCCATAGCCAAATAGCACAGAGAGAAAGCTAGCATCCCAGGAATATGGACAAGCTCGTGAGTGGAGGTAAGATGAGCACCACTGCTCAGAGGACCCACCCAAATCCTCAGGACAAAGGGACCAAAGAACAGACTGGGTCAGGAGCCTTCCAGTTTTCACCTGTGGTTTGTGCCATGTGACTCCATACCCCAATAGCACAGGGAACGAGCTACCCTCCCAGGAGTGTGGACAAGCCTGTGAGCGGGGTAAGGCCAGCACCCCTGCTCAGAGGGACCCACCCAGAACTCTAAGGACACAGGGACTTGGGAGTGGACTTCTGGTTTCCTTCTGGGGCCAGGGAGCTGATCTTGTGACATAAGGCTCCATATTCAGTGCCGGGAAAGAGCTGGTTCATGGGAGTGCCCAAACACATCTTCGACACACCTTCGAGCACAGGAAGATCACCACTTCTGTGCAAATTCCTCAATCAACTGGGACCCCTGCTGAGCCATCAGGACACAGGAAGCAAGGAACAGATGCTGACAGGATCCTTCTGGTTTCTGTCTGTACTTCAAAGCTAACCCTGTACCACCGCTCTCCAAACCCAAATTCCTTTCAAAGAGAGCTGGTCTCCAAGAAGTACTGATGCTTGCAGGAGGGACAAGCCACAGTCAGAGACAGCAAGACCAGCTAACACCAGAGATAACCAGATGGCAAAAGGCAAGGGCAAGAACATAAAGAACAGAAACCAAGGTAACTTGGCATCATCAGAGTCCAGTTCTCCCACCACAGCGAGCTCTGAATACCCCAACACACCAGAAAAGCAAGACTCCAATTTAAAATCACTTCTCATGATGATGATAGAAGACTTTAAGAAGGAAATAAATAACTCCCTTAAAGAAATACAAGAGAACACATGTAAACAGCTAGAACCCTTAAAGAGGAAATACTGGAAAAGACAATCAAACAGGCAAAGGAAATGAACAAAACCATCCAAGATCTAAAAATGGAAACAGAAACAATAAAGAAATCACAAAGAGAGACAACCCTGGATATAGAAAACCTAGGAAAGAGATCATGAGTCATAGATACAAGCACCACCAAAAGAATACAAGAGATGGAAGAGAGAATCTCAGGTGTGGAAGATACCATAGAAAACATTGACACAACAGTCTTAGAAAATGCCAAATTCAAAAAGCTCCAAACTCCAAACATCCAGGAAATGCAGGACACAATGAGAAGACCAAACCTAAGGATAATAGGTATAGAAGAGAGTGAAGATTCCCAACTTAAAGGGCCAGTAAATATCTCCAACAAAATTGTAGAAGAAAACTTCCCTAACCTAAAGAAAGAGATGAACATAAACATTCAAGAAGCCGACAGAACTCCAAAATAGATTGGACCAGAAAAGAAAATGCTACCATCACATAATAGTCAAAACACCAAATGCACAAAACAAGGAAAGAATAATAAAAATAGTAAGGGAAAAGGGTCAAGTAACATATAAAGGCAGACCTATCAGAAATACACCAGACTTCTCATCAGAGACTATGAAAACTAGATCCTAGATAGATCTCATATAGACCCTAAGAGAACACAATTGTCAGCACAGGCTGCTATACCCAGCAAAATTCCCAATTACCATAGATGGTGAAACCAAGATATTCCATGGAAAAATGAAATTTACACAATATCTTTCCACAAACCCAGCCCTAAAAAGGATAATAGATGGAAAACACCAACACAAGGAGGGAAATTACACCCTAAAAAATGCAAGAAAGTAATCTGTCAACAAACTCAAAAGGAGATAGCTACACAACCATAAAAATAACATTGAAATATCAGGAAACAACACTCACTATTAATTAATATCTCTTAACATCAATGGACTCAATTCCCCAATAGAAAGATATAGGCTAACAGACTGGATATATAAACAGGACCTAACATTTTGCTGCATACAGGAAACACACCTCAGTGTTCAAGACAAACACTACCTCAGAGTAAATGGGTGGAAAACAATTTTCCAGGCAAATGGTCCCAAGAAAAAGGCAGAAGTAGCCATTTTAATATCAGATAAAGTCAACTTTCAACCAAAAGTCATCAAAAAAGATAAGAAAGGACACTTCATAGTCATCAAAGGAAAAACCTACCAAGAAGAACTCTCAATTCTGAACATCTATGCCCTGAATGCAAGAGCTCCCGCATTCATAAAAGAAACTCTACTAAAGCTCAAAGCACACATTGCACCTCACACAATAATAGTGGGAGACTTCAACACCCCACTATCAACAATGGACAGATCTTGGAAACATAAACTAAACAGAGACACAATGAAACTAACAGATGCTATGAACCAAATGGGTTTAACAGATGTCTATAGAACATTTCATCCTGCATCAAAAGAATATACCTTCTCAGCACCTCATGGTACCTTCTCCAAAATTGATCATATAATTGGTCACAAAACAAACCTCAACAGATATAAGAAGATTGAAATAATCCCATGCCTCCTCAGATCACTACAGATTAAGGCTGGTCTTCAATGGCAACAACAACAACAGAAAGCTCACATACACATGGAAGCTGAACAATGCTCTACTCAATGACAACTTGGTCAAGGAAGAAATAAAGAAAGAAATTAAAGGCTTCCTAGAATTTAGTGAAAATGAAAGTACAACATACCCAAACTTTTGTAACACAATGAAAGCAGTGTTAAGAGGAAAACTCATAGCTCTGAGTGTCTCCAAAAAGAAACTGGAGAGAGCATACACTAACAGCTTAACAGCACACCTGAAAGCTCTAGAACAAAAAGAAGCTAATAAACCCAACAGGAGTAGAAGGCAAGAAACAATCAAACTCAGGGCTGAAATCAACCAAATAGAAACTAAAAGAACTATACAAAGAATCAACAAAACCAGGAGTTGGTTCTTTGAGAAAGTCAACAAGATAGATAAACCCTTAGCCAGAATAACCAGAGGGCACAGAGACAGTATCCAAACTAACAAAATCAGAAATGAAAAGGGAGATATAACAACTGAATCTGAGGAAATTAAAAAAGTCATTAGGTCCTACTACAAAAGCCTATACTCAACAAAATTGGAAAATCTGGATGAAATGGACAATTTTCTAGACAGATACCAAATACCAAAGTTAGGTAAGGATCAGATAAACCATCTAATCACTCCCATATCCTGTAAAGAAATAGAATCAGTCATTAAAAGTCTCCCAACCAAAAAAAAAAAGCCCAGAACCAGATGGGTTTAGTGCAGAATTTTATCAGACATTCAAAAAAGACCTGATACCAAAACTCTTCAAACTATACCCCAAAATAGAAATAGAAGGAACACTACCCAATTCATTCTATGAGGCCACAGTTACACTGATACCAAAACCTCACAAAAACCCAGCATAGGAAAAGAAAGACTTCAGACCAATTTCCCTTATGAATATCAATGCAAAAATACTCCATAAAATTCTCAATAAAATTCTCCAAGAACTCATCAAAATGTTCACTCATCACGATCAAGAAGGCTTTATCCCAGAGATGCAGGGATGGTTCTATATCTGGAAATCCATCAATGTAATCTACTACACGAATAAACTCAAAGAAAAAAACCACACATATATTTCATTAGATGTTGTAAAAGCATTAAACAAAATTCAACATCCCTTCATTATAAAAGTCTTGGAAAGACCAGGAATTCAAGGCCCATACCTAAACATAGTGAAAGCAGTATGTGTCAAACCAGTAGCCAACATCAAACTAAATGGATAGAAATTTGAAGCATTCACAGTAAAATCAGGGACTAGACAAGGCTGCCCACTCTCTCCCTATCTCTTCAACATAGTACTTGAAGTTCTAGCTAGAGCAATTAGATAACAAAAGGAGCTCACAGGAATAAAAATTGGAAAAGAAGACATCAAAATATCACTATGATATGATCATATAGTTATTTGACCCCAAAAAACTCCACCAGAGATCTGCTACAGCTGATAAATTACTTCAGCAAAGTAGCTGGATATAAAATTAACTCAAACAAACCAGTAGCCTTCCTATCCTCAATGGATAAACAGGCTGAGAAAGAAATTAGGGAAATAACACCCTTCACAATAGTCACAAACAATATAAAATATCTTGGTGTGACTCTAACCAACCAAGTGAAAGATCTATATGACAAGAACTTCAAGTCTCTGAAGAAAGAAATCAAAGAAGACCTCAGAAGATGGAAAGATCTCCCATGCTCATGGATTGGCAGGATTAAATTAGTAAAAATTGCCATCTTGCCGAAAGCAATCTACAGACTCAGTGCAATCCTCATCAAAATTCCAACTCAATTCTTCATAGACTTAGAAAGAGCAATTCTCAAATTCATTTGGAATAACAAAAAACCCAGAATAGCAAAAACTATTCTCAACAATAAGATAACTTCGGGGGGAATCAACCTCCCTGACTTCAAGCTGTACTACAGAGCAGTAGTGATAAAAACTGCATCGTATTGGTACAGTGACAGGCAGGTAGATCAATGGACTAGAATTGAAGACCCAGAAATGAACCCACATACTTAAGGTCACTTGATCTTTGAGAAAGGAGCTAAAATCATCCAGTGGAAAAATGACAGCATTTTCAACAAATGGTGCTGGCTCAACTGGAGGTCAACAAGTAGAAGAATGCAAATTGATCCATTCCTATCTCCCTTTACAAAGCTCAAGTCCAAGTGGATCAAGGACCTCCACATAAAACCAGATACACTGAATCTAATAGAAAAGAAAGTGGGGAAAAGTCTCAAACACATGGGTACAGAGGAAAAGTTCCTGAACAGAACACCAATGGCTCACGCTCTAAGATTAATCCCAGAACTCGGAAGGCAGAGGCAGGTGGATTTCTGAGTTTGAGGCCAGCCCGGTCTACACAGTGAGTTCCAGGACAGCCAGGGCTACACAGAGAAACCCTGTCTCGAAAAAAAAACAAAAAAACAAAACAAAACAAAAAAAAGAATTAACAAATGGTACCTCATAAAATTGCAAAGTTTCTGTAAGACAAAGGACAATGTCAATAGGACAAAATCACAACCAACTGATTGGGAAAAGATCTTTACCAATCCTATATCGGATAGAGGGCTAATATCCAGTATATACAAAGAACTCAGGAAGTTAGACTCCAGAGAACCAAATAACCCTATCAAAAATGGGGAACAGAGATAAGCAGACGATTCTCAACTGAGGTAACTCGATGGGCTGAGAAGCACCTAAAGAAATGTTCAATATTCTTAGTCATCAGGGAAATGCAAATCTAAACAACCCCAAGATTCCATCTCACACCAGTCAGAATGGCTAAGATCAAAAACTCAGGTGACAGCAGATGCTGGGGAGGATGTGGAGAAAGAGGAACATTCTTCCATTCCTGGTGAGAATGCAAGCTGGTACAACCACTCTGGAACTCTGTTTGGTGGACCCTCAGAAAATTGGACATAATACTACCTGAGGACCCAGATTTACCACTCCTGGGCATATACCCAGAAGATGCTCCAACTTGTAATGAAGACACATGCTCCACTATGTTCGTAGCAGCATATTTATAATAGCCAGAAGCTGGAAACAACCCAGATGTTCCTCAATAAAGAAAGGGATACAGAAAATGTTGTACATTTACACTATGGAATACTACTCAGCTATTAAAAACAATGACTTCATTAAATTCTCAGGCAAATGGATGGAACTTGAGAATATCATCCTGAGGTAACTCAGTCACAAAAGAACAAACACGGTATGTACTCACTGATAATTGGATATTAGCCCAAAAGTTCAGAACACCCACGCTTTAATTCACAGCAACTGTTGTACTGGGTGTGGTGTCCCAGGTGGCAGAGTTGGAGAAGGGACTGAACGAACTGAAGGAGTTTGCAGTCCCATGGGAGGGAGCAACAGTGTCAACTGGTCAGGTTCCCTGATGCTCCCAGAGACTGGCCACCAACCAAAGAATGCATATGGAGGGACCCATGATGCTGGCCACATGTGCAGCAGAGGTGGGCCTTATTGGTCATCAGTGGGAGGAGCGGCCCTTGGATTTGAGAGTTTTAGATACCCCAGTATAGAGGAATGCCAGAGAGGGAAGATGGAAGTGGGTGGATGGGTGGGGGAATACCCTCATAGATGCAGGGGGAGAGGAAATGGGATAGGGAGTTTCTTAAGGGGACACATTTTGAAATGTAAATTTAGTACAAAAAAGTAAAAAATAAATAAGTAAATCTTTTTTAAAGAAGTAAAAAAAAACCACTGACTTACAGTTTATTGATAGTAATATTAATAAATATTAATTGTAAATATCATTTGAAAATTCATGTGGTCCCTTTTCATTTGTTGAAAGAACAGCAAGAAAATATTATATAACAGCTAATACCCTTTCTCCATTGGCAAATTTGTCTCCAAATTTCACAGTTCAAGGTTGTTTATTTGTTTTTAAGGTACAATACAATATGAAAAAGCTTATAAGTATCAAAGACCTGAATAGTAGTTAAAAATCCCTGGCTGCAGTGAAGTGGAAACTTATGGGTTCTTTGCTAAGTCAACTGGATAGTGTTCTGCTGGGGCAGACATGTGAAGGAATGTTTCGCTGAAGTGGACATAGGTGAAAGTCTCAGACAGACTCATGAAGGAACGTTTCACTGAAGCAGACACAGGAGAGGATATTCTGCTAAAGCAAGCATGTGAAAGCATGTGAAATGACATGTGATGAAGGACTCTTTGCTAATAACACACATGTATTGGTCCACAGTACATTGTGTAGATGAGATGCATTTGTCGGGATTCCATAGAGAGAAACACACCAAAAAACTTCTGGTAGTGATGGGTGGCAATTTCTTGCCACATACACAGATTCTGCCTGATTGACAAGGGTGATGTCAGCTGAGACAGATATATGAACTGCTGAGGCAAGACACATGCTGAGGCAAGGCACATGGAGGACACGTGATGTTTGGAGTGTATTAATAAGACTCCGTGGAGTGACAGAGACAGAGCTAAGCTTGCTTATAGAGCTAGCTGCGCAACACTTGTAGGTCTCATGTCTTCACTGATCTTCGCTTCCCTGAGAGAGGCACAGCTGAGAATTTTTCCTGGTGTTCTGTTGGTCCCTCCTACTGATTCGAACTAAGGCTGAGGCCTTGCTGTCTCTGCTAGGTCATGTAACCGCTGTTGCTAACACAATTCTACCAAACTGGACTACTGGTGTATCCTTGAAGTGTTTGGGAGTGGATTGAGCTGCCATTGTCTGCTAATCTGTGAAATCAACTGCTGATTTCCAGACAACACAGATGAGATTTGCTCCTTTCTAAACAGGTCCACTTCCTCCATATCCTTTCTTTTTCACTACATGTGGTGGGTGGTGGGCTAAAAGGGAGGTTAAAGCATTTAAGAACCATCATTAAAAATAATGTTTGAAAAAATTAAAAAACAAACAAACACAAGAAAACATCCAAGCATTTACAGACAGGGTAAAGAGATATATCCTTAAATGAGATACAGTAGACTTAGTTAAAAAGCAAAATCCAACTATAGACAGCATATATTAAACACAGCTAAAACAAAATGTTTCAGAAATAGGAAAAGTAAAACATAAGTTAAAGTGTGATCAAGCGCATAGTAGTAAAAAAAGTGTTTTAATTTAGAAAAGATTGATGCAAAGGCAAAATTTTCAAAGGGGAAGATAAACTTTTAAGAGACTAAAATTACAAATCACAACTAAAGATTTTGGGACTAAGAATCATGTAGTATATCATGAAGGCAATTTTTAGGAAATACCATGAACAGAAAACCCAAGAACACACAAATCAGCTCAGAAATAGTTCGTAAAAAATTTATATTTCAAAGTATCAGGAAAATATTATTTGATTTAACCAGCTTTGGGACAACTAGACAACAATAAAAAAAATAAAGTTATGTTCCTATGTTTTATGTGTTTTAAAGTAAGTCCTAATTATTTGAAAATTTGACTGTAGAAATGTATAATAAAAGTACTAGAAGAAAAATTGCAAATTTGTGCTGTAAGTGACTTCTATAAATAGTCACAAATATTTAATTAAACTGCTGAATTAACATATGTAATACATGTTAAACTGGAATTTGAATCCAAGCAAATTGACTAAGGGAATGCTTTTTAAATATGTTTTTGGAACATGCACACACACAAAATAATAGCAAAAAAAAATAACACATATTATGCTGGAGGGAGATAATAAGCATTTTACAGTAGCCCAGAAGATTATTTCTAAAAGGGAATCTTAGGGCTGGTAAGGTAGCTCAGTTGGTGAAGAATGAAGAACTTGTTTTGCAAGTATGAAGACCAGAGTTCAGTTTCTAGCACCCTTGAGAAAATTAGGAATGTACTGGAAAGCAGAGACAGAAGATGTGGGGACTGAGGAAGTTGCTGCCAGCCACCTTAGTAGAAAAACAGTTGATGAGCTCCAGGTTTATTGAGAGATTTTGTCACACAAAATAAGATCGTGACTGAAAAATATTGTTGATGCCATCCTCTGGTCATCCACATAAACATTAACAGACCCCTCCCCCCCCACACATCTAATAAACTTGACTGTATAAAAATTAAAATTATTTTTATGTGAAAACTATGCAAGAAAAATGAAATTTAGAAGTTTATAGTAGTTATAACACAAACATAGAATAAAAATAGAAAAACCCCAGAACTGAAGGCATCTTATTATTAAGCTTTCAAACAGCTACCTTGACCTATATCCTTCTTTTGTAGGAAGATAAATTTCTTCTTACCCACATGACTTGGAAGAATTGGAGCTGCAATCAGAAAGTTGATAGGAGAAAGGAACCTAAGAATGAAAGAATCAATGAATAATTTCACGCTTTTCTACAAAATTTTAAGTGCAAAAGAATGAGAGTCATTTTGTACATACAGCTAGCAGACTGGACAAATAATACCAACAGGATATCCAGCTTTTATAGAATCTCTGCTGTTTGTTAATGAAATGCAATCACACCTTTGTTACCTTATTTAGAAAGTTTCATAAATGTGTATATTAATTTATGTTTGGTTTTCAGGTAGATTCCGTACCTTACACCCAGATAGCTCATACCTTGGCACACAGATATCTCAACTGCATGAGGGTTTTATGTGAAAAAAGAAGAGAACCTGTTTCCTTGGATAATGAGGCTTAAATATTTCTTGGAGATACTCCATAGTCAAATTGTTTCAGTATACTAAGTACACTCTTGACTTCTTAGAATCATAATATGCCAACGATATAGAAAAAAATATGAGAAAGATATTTGGCTGAGCATTTCCTGGATTGTAAAAAAAAAAAAAAGCTATGGCTAGAGGAATCCCTGGAACTACACTCAGTGTGTCCAGGTGGATGCTTGAGGAACAATTCTCCCTTTACAGTGAGCTCTAAAACACTGTCTTAGACTATCGTTGGCACGACCAATGCCAAATCAGTAACAGCATTGCAGTGATGAAGTATTTCATTTTTAAAGACATGGAATGTAAATGGAATGCACACCATCCTGCTGTGAGCATCATTGTAATTATTAGGGGAAATATTCCATCTAAAAAGTTTTTGGCATAAGTAAGCATTGAAATCATATTATTACTGTTATATTTGCTGCCATTTCCTGAAGAGAATAGCAGAAGCAATGACTATGGGATCCTTCAGTTCAGTGGAAAAAGTAATTTAGCATCCTTAGCAGAATGCAGTTGACTATCTGCATCAAAGGAAGACACCAGACTCCTTCTGCCTTAACTTATGATGCCTGGGCACAAGGACTTAATAGCTATTAGGCTTCCAAGAACAATTTGTAACTATATTTTTACTTAACTGTGATTTTATTCTTATCAATAGTTCTCTCCTCCAAAGATTGCATGAGTTTCTATTTGGAATTCCTGCCAACCCTAGAACACAGTGACTATAGTCTCTAAAACATAGGGAAATGTCTATGATTGCTTTAATTTAAAAAAAACATAAGCTATTATGGTAAAACATATATAAGTTTACAATTAAAGACTAAAGGAACAAATAACACAACCAAATAACTGGATAATTGTATTAAAGAAACAGTTCTCAAAAAAGGGACAAAAGACCAATTTTACATGAAAATATGTTCACGATCTTCTTAATCAGAAAGTCCATGGTCAGTCTAGCAGAAACTTCATTCTTGAAAAAAAAACAGAAATTCTCCTTCACCAGCAGCAATCATCTGGCAATAATGCTTCAACCAGGGATAGAATTTTGTAAACACCTCCCTTAAACATGGTGAGATTTTGGCTGGCTTGATCTTGTGCATGTAGTCATGCCACTGACTTGTGAGTTTCTATTTGCAGAGGTTTGGTCTTATTCAGAAAACTTTTCTTTTTCAGGCCTGAATCCATGTTCATATTGGCAATACAAAGTAGACACATTTGGTTAAAAAAGGTTCATGAAGTCCAGAATAAAAAATGTGGTGGGGATGTGTATGGTTGGAGGGAAGAGAGTGGAGAATGGGTTTGATAAAAACATTATACAGACAAATGAAATTATTAAACAATAATTTTTGAAAGATTAAAAAACAATAATCTTTTTTTCCTTAAAAATTAAGAAAGTGAAAAATCAATAGGCTATTGCTGTTGCCTTTGGTTTCCTACCAAAACTTGAAGATAATAACTATTGCTGAAGATATCAGGCACTTTCAACACATAACTTGAAGAATTAAGCTGGAAAAATACTCCATCAGGACTAAAGTATCCCAAGTTGCTATGCAAGCTGCCAGGGAAAAAAAGCAATCAATCAATAGTGCTGTCTATCTGTAAAACTTATGAACTACAACAATGCATGGCAAGTCAAGATATCCACAAGAGAGCAATAGTGCCAGTAATGTCTTGATGGTAGCCAACAGCTGCTATTAGGACTTAAGACCCACTTGATTAGAGAGAATTTGTGACTGGTCTTATAAACCTGGGCACATGCCTATGAGTGGTGAGTCATAGACTCCAGAGGGGAACTTGCTACTACCACTAAATACCTATCTTATACCTACAGATAGTGTAGCTCTCACATTTCATCTAAGACACTTATTTTTCAAGAGATGGAGATTACTATAGAAATCTACAAGTGGTCAAAATTCTGAGAACAAATCAAGAGGTACTCATCCTCCCTTGATGTATCTGTAATACAATCCTTATACCTAAGGCTCAGAGGATACAACAGGAGATAGAGTAGAATTTTTGTAGGATAGTAACCTGATTGCCTATACTATCTAGGACAAGCTCTCTAGGGGTTGTCCAGTGGGTTGGGTGCTCCCACATTAATTCTTATTTTTTTCCAAAATTCTTTTTTTCATTTTTCATATTTTATTTACATTTCAAATGTTTCCCCCTTTCCAGATCTCCCTTTTGGAACCACCCCATTCCCTCCCTCCTTTCCCTGCCACTATGAGGGTATCTCCCACCAACCCACTCTGGTCTTCCATCCTTGGCATTCTCCTATACTGGAGGATCTAACACCCTCAGGCCCAGGGGCCTCTCCTCCCCCTGATGGATAATAAGACCCTCCTCTGCCTCATTTATGGCCAGCACCATGGGTTCCTCCATGAGTATTCTTTGGTTGGTGGATCAGTCTCAAGGAGTATCGGGGGTCAGGTCAGTTGACACTGTTGCTACATCCCTGGGACTGCATACTCCCTCAGCTAATTCAGTCCTTTCTCCATGTCCTCCATCTGGGACCTCACACTCAACCCTACTGTTGTTGTGATGTGACTCTTGGGTATTTCAAACTTTTGGGCTAATAACCACTTAACAGTGAGTACATACCATGTTCATTTCTTTGTGACTGCGTAACCTCGCTCAGGATGATATTTTCAAGATTCATCCATTTGTCTGCGAATTTTATGAAGTCATTGTTTTTAATAGCTGAGTAGTATTACATTGTGTAAATGTACCACATTTTCTGTATCCATTCCTCTGTTGAGGGACATCTGGGTTGTTTCCAGTTTCTGGCTATTATAAATATGGTTGCTATGAACATAGTGGAACATGAGTCTTTATTACATGTTGGAGCATCTTCTGGGTATATGCCCAGGAGTGGAATAGCTGGATCCTCTGGTAGTATGTGTTCATTTTTCTGAGGGTCCGCCAAACTGATTTCCAGAGAGGTTGTATCAACTTGCATTCCCAACAGCAATGGAGGAGTGTTCCTCTTTCTCCACATCCTTACCAACATCTGCTGTCACCTGAGTTTTGGTTCTTAGCCATTCTGACTGGTGTGAGGTGAAATCTCAGGGTTATTTTGATTTGCATTTCCCTGATGACTAAGGATGTTGAACATTTCTTTAGGTGCTTCTCGGCCATTCGAGTTTCCTCAGTTGAGAATTCTCTGTTTAGCTCTCTTCCCCATATTTTGATAGGGTTATTTGGATCTCTGGAGTCTAGCTTCTTGAGTTCTTTGTATACATTGGATATTAGCCCTCTATCAGATGTAGGATTAGTAAAGACCTTTTCCCAATCTGTAGGTTGCCGTTCTGTCCTATTTACAGTGTCCTTTGCCTTATAGAAGCTTTGTAATTTTATGAGGTCCCATCTGTCGATTCTTGATCTTAGAGCACAAGCCATTGGTGTTCGGGTTCAAGAACTTTTCCTCTGTACCCATGTGTTCAAGACTCTTCCCCACTTTCTCTTCTATTAGATTCAGTTTATCTGGTTTTATGTGAAGGTCCTTGATCCACTTGGACTTGAGTTTTGTACAGGGAGATAGGAATGGATCAATTCACAATCTTCTACATGTAGATTGCCAGTTGAACCAGCACCATTTGTTGAAGATGCAGTCTTTTTCCCACTGGATGGTTTTAGCTCCTTTGTCAAAGATCAAGTGACCATATGTGTGTGGGTTCATTTCTGGGTCTTCGATTCTATTCCATTGATCTACCTGCCTGTCACTGTACCAATACCATGCAGTTTTACTACTACTCTGTAGTACAGCTTGAAGTCAGGGAGGCTGATTCCCCCAAAAGTCCTTTTATTGTTGAGAATAGTTTTTGCTATCCTGGGTTTTTTGTTATTCCATATGAATTTGAGAATTGCTCTTTCTAGGTCTATGAAGAATTGAGTTGGGATTTTGATGGTGATTGTATTGAATCTGTAGATTGCTTTCAGCAGGATGGCCATTTTAACTATATTGATCCTGCCAATCCATGAGCGTGGGAGATCTTTCCATCTTCTGATGCCTTCTTCAATTTCTTTCTTCAGAGACTTGAAGTTCTTTTCATACAGTTCTTTCACTTATTTGGTTAGAGTCAAACCAAGATATTTTATATTGTTAGTGACAATTGTGAAGGGTGTCATTTCCCTAATTTCTTTCTCAGCTTGTTTATCCTTCGAGTATAAGAAGGCTACTGAGTTGCCTGAGTTAATTTTCTATCCAGCCACTTTGCTGAAGTTGTTTATCAGCTGTATCAGATCTCTGGTGGAGTTTTTCAGGTCACTAAAGTATACTATCATCATCTGCAAATAGTGATATTTTGATTTCTTCCTTTCCAATTTGTATCCCTTTGACTGCCTTTTGTTGTCTGATTGCTCTAGCTAGAACTTCAAGTACTATATTGAATAGGTAGGGAGAGAGAGGGTAGCCTTGTCTAGTCCCTAAATTTAGTGGGATTGCTTTGAGTTTTTCTCCATTTAGTTTGATGTTGGCCCCTGGTTTGCTGTATATTGCTTTTACTATGTTTAGGTATGCTCCTTGATTTCCTGATCTTTCTAAGACATTTATCATGAAGGGATGTTGAACTTTGTCAAATGCATCTAAAAAAATGACCATGTGGTTTTTTTCTTTGAGTTTGTTTATGTAGTGGATTACATTGATGGATTTCCGAGTATTGAAACATCCCTCCATCCCTGGGATGAAGCCTACTTGATCGTGCTGAATGATCATTGTGATATGTTCTTGGATTCGGTTTGCAAGAATTTTATTGAGTATTTTTGCATTGATATTCATAAGGGAAATTGGTCTGAAGTTTTCTTTTATTGTTGGGTCTTTGTGGGGCTTTGGTATCAGTGTAACTTTGGCCTCATAGAATGGATTGGATAGTGTTCTTTCCGTTTCTATTTTGTGGAATAGACTGAAGAGTATTGGTCTTAGGTCTTCTTTGAAGATCTGATAGAATTCTGCACTGAACCCATCTGGTCCTGGGCATTTTTTCGTAGGGAGACTGTTAATGACTGCTTCTATTTCTTTGGGGGTTATGGGACTGTTTAGATGGTTTATCTGATCCTGATTTAACTTTGGTAATTGGGTCTGTCTAGAAACTTGTCCATTTCCTCCAGATTATACAGTTTTGTTGCGTATAGGCTTTTGTAGTAGGATCTGATGATTTTTTTAATTTCCTCTGAGTCTGTTGTTATATTTTCATTTCTAATTTTGTTAATTTGGATACTGTCTCTGTGCCCTCTGGTTACTCTGGCTAAGGGTTTAACTATCTTGTTGATTTTGTCAAGGAACCAGCTCTTGGTTTTGTCGATTCTTTGTATAGTTCTTTTAGTTTCCACTTGGTTGATTTCAGCCCTTAATTTGATTATTTCCTGCCATCTACTCCTCTTGGGTGTATTAGCTTCTTTTTGTTCTAGAACTTTCAGGTGTGTTGTTAAGCTGTTAGTATATGCTCTCTCCAGTTTCTTTTTGGAGGCATTCAGAGCTATGAATTTTCCTGTTAACACTGCTTTCATTGTGTCCCATAGGTTTGGGTAAGTTGCACTTTCATTTTCATTAAATTCTAGGAAGTCTTTAATTTCCTTCTTTATTTCTTCCTTGACCAAGTTATCATTGAGCAGAGCATTGTTCAGCTTCCATGTGTATGTGGACTTCCTGTTGTTGTTGTTGCCATTGAAGACCAGCCTTAATCAGGAGTGATCTGATAATAGGTATGGGATTATTTCAATCTTCTTATATCTGTTGAGGTTTGTTTTGTGACCAATTATATGATCAGTTTTGGAGAAGGTACCTTGAGGTGCTGATAAGAAGGTATATTCTTTTTATGCAGGATGAAATGTTCTATAGATGTCTGTTAAACCCATTTGGTTCATAGCGTCTGTTAGTTTCATAGTGTCTCTGTTTAGTTTCTGTTTCCAAGGTCTGTCCATTGTTGATAGTGGGGTGTTGAAGTCTCCCACTATTATTGTGTGAGGTGCATTGTGTGCTTTGAGCTTTAGTAGAGTTTCTTTTATGAAAGTGGGAGCTCTTGCATTCATTGCATAGATGTTCAGAATTGAGAGTTCTTCCTGGTAGATTTTTCCTTTGATGACTATGAAGTGTCCTTACTCATCCTTTTTGATGACTTTTGGTTGAAAGTCAATTTTATCCGATATTAGAATGTCTACTCCAGCCTGTTTCTTGGGGCCATTTGCTTGGAAAATTGTTTTCTAGCCCTTTACTCTGAGGTAGTGTTTGCCTTTAACATGGAGGTGTGTTTCCTGGATGCAGCAAAATGCTGGGTCCTGTTTATGGATCCAGTCTGTCAGTCTATGTCTTTTTATTGGTGAGTTGAGACCATTAATTTTAACAGATATTAAAGAATAGTGATTGTTATTTCCTGTTATTTTTTATGTTGTTTATATTGTTTGTGTGGCTATCTTCTTTTGAGTTTGTTGAAAGATTACTTTCTTGCTTTTTCTATAGTGTAGTTTCCCTCCTTGAGTTAACGTTTTCCATGTATTATTCTTTGTAGGGCTGGGTTTGTGGAAACATAGTGTGCAAATTTGGATTTGTCATAGAATGTTTTGGTTTCCCCATCTATGCTTATTGAGAGTTTTGCTGGGTATAGCAGCCTGGGCTGGCATTTTTGTTCTTTTAGAGTCTGTATGAGATCTGCCCAGGATCTTTTAGCTTTCATAGTCTCTGGTGAGAAGTCTGGTGTAATTCTGATAGGTTTGCCTTTGTATGTTACTTGCCCTTTTTCTCTTACTGCTTTTAATATTCTTTCCTTGTTTTGTGTATTTGGTGTTTTGACTATAATGTGATGGGAGGAATTTCTTTTCTGGTCCAGTCTATTTGGCATTCTGTAGGCTTCTTGTATATTTATGTTCATCTCTTTCTTCAGGTTAGGGAAATTTTCTTCTATAATTTTGTTGAAGATATTTACTGGTCCTTTAAGTTAGGAATCTTCACTCTCTTCTATACCTATTATTCTCAGGTCTTGTCTTCTCATTGCATCCTGGATATCTTGGATGTTTTGGATTATGAGCTTTTTGGACTTTGTGTTTTCTTCGACTGTTGTGTCAATATTTTCTATGGTATCATCTGCACCTGAGATTCTCTCTTCTATCTCTTGTATTCTGTTGGAGATGCTTGCATCTATGACTCCTGATTTCTTTCCTATGTTCTCTAACTCCAGGGTTGTCTCCCTTTGTGTTTTCTTTATTGTTTTTATTTCTGTTTTTAATTCCTGAATGGTTTTGTTCATTTGTTTGTTTGTGTTTTCCTGTAATTCTTTAAGGGATTTTTTTCTGTACTCTTTAAACGTTTCCAGTTGTTTATCTGTGTTCTCTTGTATTTCTTTAAGGGAGTTATTAATTTCATTTTTAAAATCTTCTATCATCCTCTTGATAAGTGATTTTAAGTCTGAGTCTTCCTTTTCTGGTGTGTTGGGGTATCGAGGGCTGGCTGTGGTGGGAGTGCTGGGTTCTGATGAAGCCAAGTAGTCTTGGTTTCTGTTCCTTGTGTTTTTGCCCTTGCCTTTCGCCATCTGGTTATCTCTGGTGTTTCTGACTGTTCTTTCTCTTTCTGACTGTGTCTTGTCTTTCCTTCAAGCCCAGATGTCAATACTCCTGGGAGACCAGTTCTCTCTCAGGCTCTTCCTTAGTCCCTGTGACAGTAGCCCTCCTTCAGCTGGCTCCTCCACAGAAGTTGGTGGCTAACTTTCTCCCTGTGCTGTTTGTCTTTGGAGGCCTGGTGGCCCAGGCAGGGGTCTCCAGCCACAGGTGGAAGCAGGCAGTCTCTTACCTCCCCACATCAATTATTAATAAGAAAAATCCATGACAGACTCACCTACAGGCAATCTAGTAGGAACAGTCTTTCAATTACCCAAATATCTCTAGATAGCTTGTATCAAGCTGATAAAAAAAAAAAAAGCTACTAGAACAGTGGATTATTATTAAACTATAAAAACAGGAAGATAGGTAGATGTCTTGGCTGAGCAGTTAAGAGCACTGTAGGAACAGCAAAAAGGACACCAAGAAGGGAGGCAGGGAGTTTGGGGGTTAAGAGGGAAATCAGATGCTGCAGACCAGAATAAGGATGCAGATCTGAGCTTATTGCCTAAGAAGGAGCTTGGGTAAAGTGGGGGGATGTGACGTGGTATGACAGTTACCATCAGCTGTTAAGACTTCCATGGAGATGGGGAAGCAGCTACTTCCCTAGCTTCTGTTCTTTTTTCGGTGTCTCACCTGTGTTACAGGAGTCATCTTAGATCAAGCAGATAATGACTCTTTGAGGAGTCATAGGAGCCTGTGGCATTTCACTGTCCATCCCACTTTTTCCTTCACAAGGTTGACTTCCATTTTGCCCACAAAGCATGGGATGCTTTTCCAGAGGACTAGTGTTCAATTCCCAGCATCCATATTGAATCTCATCATTGTCTGTATGTATAGATTTCAAGAGATCAATGCTGTCCTTTGATCTCTGTGGGCACTGGGCTTGCATACAGACTAATCACCTATATACATAAATCAATAAGAAAAAATAAAAATGAAAATTCAGCGTTTGTAAGAATATGGATGGAAGAGGAGATTATCTTCTATGAAATAAGCCCAACCCCATAAGAAAAATATTGCATTTTTTTCTCAAATGGGAAATTTAGATCAAAGAAAAAAGGTATGACATTAGTAAGGGAGTTGCTTGGAAGCAGGTATAGAATCAGTGTATCTCAAAAGTGGGTCTGGAGGGGATAAGAGAGGTTAAGGAAAGGGCCAAGTATGGTAAAACAACATTATATAGAGCATTGACTACTGTCGGCTCAGCCCAATTAGCCAACTCTCAGTTGGATTATTCCTTTGGTGTTTAATTTTTAAAGTCTCTTACATATTCTCTGTTAGTCAGAGGAAGGGCAAGTGATTAGATTATACTGTCTTGAATAAAATGAGATATGATTTAAAAGAAGGTATAAAAATGGGTGAGTTTTTGCTGTGGTATTTTGTATTGGTAATGTCAGTGGTTTCATGGAAAGCATTCCAATGAGTCAACACTGAAAACTAGGCTGTTTTGGATATGACAGTTTTTATGTTTTTATCTTTATAAATTTTACAATTCTTTATTTCTAGTTTCTCCTTCTTCTACATACACTGTCGGCTGTTTAATTAAATATAGAATTCATGGTTTGAATTTCACAGAGATCAAAAGGTCTTATTTACATAAACTTTTGCTGATGCTTGTCAGGATCTGACTCATATTCTTTTGTCAGGAGATGCAAGGATAAGGTCATATTTTGAAATATTCCTGAGATCTGCCAAAGCAGTTGTTTGAATCATTATGCATTAAAGTAGCCACAGAAAGCAGCTTTTTTGGAACCATTTTGGAAATTGAATGAGTATGACCTCTCAAGGTTGAAGTGAAGCAAAGATGTTTGTGTGTTTAATTTGAGGGTCAGGGCACTGTGCTTATTGGTGTCACACACACAAGTCATAGATATGAAAATGGACACTTCATAAATTCTCTCTGAAAACGAGACAAAATTTCTTGGGGAAATCCAAACACAATGCCACTTGTTACTGTGCTTGTGATCATATTTACACTGCATTATGTGTATAATCAGACAAATAAATCAAAGTAATTAATAAAGTTATCTACTTAATAGGTAATGAGCTACTTTTCAGTCTTTAAGGCTCCCATGAAGAGCTCATTGTTAAATAAAGTTCTTAATTCTAAGTTTATCTCAATTATTGAGTTACATTAAATGGTGTATGGATAACAAAACAAATCATTTAATATGCCAAATTAAGGAATAAATATTCTGAACTCAGAATGATTTCTTATTGAATAAATTAATTATTGTGACAATCTCTGTTGAAAGAAGCAAGCCTACTGTACCATCCATGGTGATATAAATTCTCTAGCTCCTATGCTTTCTGTGTGCCTGGAAGTGATCTGAATATTGTGACCATTCTTTATTCCAATCCTCTGCTATTTATGTTTGTGTCCCCTATTGAAATAGACTCCTGTGACAGAGCCTATTTATCTCTGCAGTAGAAAAGCTGCAATGTGAATGAGTGGTTGGTAATTTCTATAATTCTCCTTTTCAGTGTAACTTATTAAGGCCCCTTTCCAAGACATGCTCCTGACTCCTTTGACATTGGGAAATTACTTTATACTCTTCCTCACCTCAGCTTACTTCATATGTGGAATGAGAACACTTAACTCTACTTATCTCAACAGGAAATGTGTTTTATTAAAAGTCTACTTGCCTTTTAAGGAAGAAGTTCGAGTTTGGGTGGTGTTTGCTTTACTGTGGCTCTTGCCATCAAATCTTGTTTTTGAAATCTTTATAAATGCCTGTCTCTATAAATGTTCTCTGCAAGGTTAGAGGGAGAATATTCACTGTGCCATAAAAGAAGAAACTGTCTTTATTCCACAAACAGCTGAGCCTAAGAAGGATCTGTATGAATGATGGCAGACATATTTTAAGCATTGAAAATAAAATAGAATAGAATAACGCCTGTAAACATAGAAGATGAGAATAAATATTATTACAGAAAAGCTGTGGAATTTTATATAAGTGCATATGACCTATATAGTAATAACTTTTGATTTATTTAAAATGTTTAACTAAAGGAACTCAGGAAAATAAAAATTATTTTAGTTTCTGTGAGGAATAGATATATAGGAAGGTATAAAGATCAGTGATACCATTGTAGGCATTGTCGCATTAAGTTTTAGTTTTGTTTCTTTCATAAAAATATGAAAAAAACAAATCATTAGTTGATAAATGAAGAATTAAAGAGCCTTCGTTTAAAGTGTTACATCATACTCCATTGGAATCTAGACATGCAGTTACCCCTCCACCTGTAAAAAGAGTTTATCCTTTATATACCATCCTGGGATCACATTGTGTCTTTCTGGTCAAGATAGTTCCCTGATCTTTGGGTAATGGAATACGAACAAATCTAACCTCCAAAAGTCACATGTAAGTGGACACTTTGGAAAATAACACATGATTCATCTAGTTTCCCTCCTTTGTTCCCCATCATTAAACCAGCCCTGAGCCAGAGACATGGCCTTTGTGATGAATTCAAGAATGGGGACATTTAAAGCAGAGAGTGAGAATCCAAAGTATCATGACAGCTTTAGCCAGAGGATGGTTTATGAAGAACAGTCCACAACTAAAAGTGGTTTTTGTTATAGTAACACAAATGTCCTCTTCAGAAAGTATATGTGAAACCTCATGGTCTACTGCAGCAAACTGCCTAACATATGCTTGAGATAAAGGTTTTGTTGGGAACTAAATGAAGGCAAGCTATTTCTGTAAACTGGAAAAATGTTATCCAGTGGCAAAATATTTAGTATTTTTGTAGCAGATGATTTGGAAGGCACTTTCTGTACTATAAAGCATTGTAGCTTTAGGGAAAAGGGCTTCAAAACAGTATTTTACTGGCATGAGCTGGTTGTTGTTGGCTGCGTCTGAACAAGCTCTACAAGAGAACTGAGATCTGAAGAGAACTAGAGAATTGCATATTAGGGATGGAAGAAAATAGAGCTGCTGGCAATTCTAGAACTTGTGTAATTGGAATGTAGGGTGTTCTCTGTTGCAATGATCAAAACATAAAACAAAGAAGTTCTTGAACCACAGTCTTAGGGTCAGTGTCAAGCAGGGCTATGGCATGCTTTAGGTAAATATTTCTGAGTGCGTTAAGACTATCCTTAAGGTAGAAAAGTGGCTTTTGGGGAAAGAGAATAGTGAAATTCTACAAAAATAAAATAGTTTCCAGGCATCTGAAACTAATGCAAGAGATGGGGCAAGTTATACTTAAGAACAGTGGTGGTGCTGAACCACTACACAGAAGTGTTGCCATGAAATAGAACACATGGCCAGCTCTGTAGCTCAGTGATAGAGCTGATAGGGAGGTTCTAGAACTGATGGCACAAGGAAAGACGAGAAGAAGAAAAGAAAATGAAAATTGGTAAAACAGAAAATGGGTGAAAAAGAAGCAGGCTCATTCAGGACATTAGGGAATTCTTGGGCTTCCAAGTTCATTTGAATAGAAAGAGAAGACTTTGAAGACCAGAAAAATATCACTATAAAATTAATTCTCAAATATTAAACCTGTGGGCCCGGCTCAGAGCAGAACAGGAAGTACTTCTCACTGGGTCTGTGCTCTTTTCTCCCTATTATGTTTCTCCACGGACTTGGTCTTCACACTCTGTGTCATTCCTTTTCTTTCCTCTTCTTGCTAAAATTTGAAGAGGCACACATTCCTGAGTGACCCTACTTGTTCCAAATCAATCACAACTTCCTAAAGGAAGTCTTAAAGGAGAAAAGCAAGTACACAAGTCCTACTGTGATCACACACATGCAAAGACATGCATGGGGCCACACAAATGCTAAAAATATAATTTTAAAAATTATTTTATTTATTTACATTTCAGTCTTTGTCCTCCTTCCTGTCTGCCCTCTCACAGTTCCTCATCCCATTCCTCCTGCTCCCTATTTCCAAGAGGATGCCTGGCCCTGCCAGGTCTCTCCACTCCCTAGGCCCTCACATCTCTCAGAGGTTAGGCTTGTCTTCTCCCACTGTAGCCAGTCCAGGCAGACCTCTGCTATATATGTGCTAGGGGCCTCCAATCAGCCTGTGTATAATCCTGGTTGGTGGCTCAGTCTCTGGGAGCTCCCTGGGGTCTGGGTTAGTTGAGACTGTTGCTCTTCCTATGGGGTCACCCTCCCCTTTAGCTTCTTCAATCCTTCCCCTAATTCAACCATAGGGGTCCCTGATTTTAGTCCAATAGTTGGGTATAAGTATCTGCTTCTGTCTCAGTCAGCTGTTGGTAGGGCCTCTCAGAAGATAGTCATGTCAGACCCCTGTCTGTAAGCATATCATAGCATCAGTAATAGTGTCCTTGGTAGCTCCCAAGGACATGCTTCCCAAGTTGGGCCAGTCACTGCATCACCTTTCCTTCAGTCTCTTCTCCATTTTTGTCCCTGTAGTTCTTTTAGACAGGAACAAGTCTGGGTCAGGAATTTTGACTGTGGACTGGTAACTCAGTCCCTCCACTTGAGGCCCTGTCAATCTACTGGACATGGACTCTTGGAGTTCCCTCTCCCTAGTGCTGGGCATTTTGGCTAAGGTCACCCCAATTGAGTCTTGAGAGTCTCTTAATTCTCAGGTCTCTGCTACTTTCTGGAGTGTCCTCCCACCTCACTCCCATCCTCAAATTGCTTACCTTCTTATTTCTATGCATTCTCCTGGCACTCTGGACTTCTCTTCTATTCCTTCTTCCCCTTGTACCTTATCTTGTTTCCCCTTTTTCCTCCACTTTCCCTCTCCCACTCAGGTCCCTCCCTCTCTCTGCCTCCTGTGATTATTTCCTTCCCTTTTCTAAGTGGGATTAAAGCATCCTCACTTGAGCCTTTCTGCTTGTTACACTTCTTATGGTCTTAAGGTTGTATCCTAGGTATTCTGCAATTTTTGGCTTATAATCACTTATCAGTGAGTGCATACTATGCATGTACTTTTGGGTCTGATTCACTCCACTCAGGACAATATTTTCTAGTTCCATCCATTTACCTGCTTCATATATTAATAGCTGAATAATATTCTATTGTGCAAATGAGCCATATTTTATGTATCCATTCTTCAGTTGAAGAGCATTGGAGGTTTTTCCAGCTTCTATCTATTACAAATAAAGCTGCTATGAATATGGGGCAGTGTGTGTCTTTGTGGTATCATAGGGCATCTTTTGGGTATATGCCCAAAAGTGGTATACCTGGGTCTTCAGATAAATTATATCCAATTTTCTGAGGAAATGCTAGATTAATTTCCAGAGTGGATGTAGTAGTTTGCAATCCCACCAGCAATGGATGAGTGTTCCTCTTTGTCCACATCCTTACCAGCATGGGCTGTCACTTGAGTTTTTGAACTTAGTCATTCTGATTGGTGTAAAGTGGAATCTCAGTGTCATTTTGATTTGCATTTCTCTGATGACGAAGGATTTAACCATTTTTTAAGTGCTTCTTGGCCATTTGAGATTCTTCTTTTGTGAATTCTTTATTTATCTCTGTACACCTGTTGGGCCTGTTCCTCTCCTCCTCCCCTTCAGTGATTGGCAGGCAGCCTGCGCCCTGGCTCCCAGGTGACCACACAATGCAATGCAGGCAGGTGAGTAGGAGGAGGCACCAGTTCTGCAGGGCTAGGAGCACCCCGTGGCTCCCGTGCCTAGGGGAGACCCCTTCCACCTGCAGCCTTGGCCACAGAAGCCAGCAGCCCCTGCTCTGCAGGGGACGCTGAAGGTCGCAGGGTGTGCTTCCCTGGCAAGAAGCACGAAGAGGAAGTGCTGGAAGTGGCCTGGGGCAACCCTGGCCATAGGAGCAGGAAAGTGAGATTATAGAACAGCCTGGGTATTCAGGGGCCCCAGGTTCACAGTGGTGACTGTAGCAGCCCATCTGCCCACCTGCACTGGGTACAGTGTTAATGAGCCAAGCTGGGTCTGTGACAACTCTGAACTAGGGCTCGCCCTAGGGAGCAGCCTGAACCAGGCAGCCTGAGCTGGACCCTAGCAGCATGGCACTGGGAGTTTTCTCCCCCTCCCACTGGTAGTTGGGGTCCTGGGCAGTGGTAGTGTTGAGCTCCATTTTGGCCTTGGTTTGGGCGTTGAGGACAAACCTGAGCCTGGCTCGAGTTCTGAGACCTGTCTCAGTCACTTCCATATAGGGGTGACTCAGCAAGACCTGTTTGGCCCTCCTGCTACCCTCTACCCTGCCTTTGCTGATATGGAGCTTTGCTATTGGCCCTGTCAGTTACCTCTTACCCTTCCCAGCTTCCTACATCATCTCTTTCCACACCTAAGTGTCCACCCCTTTTGCCTTCTCTATATAAGTGAAAGACTGATACAATAAAGTTGTGTTCCTGCTTCAATAAGACTCCTGGCCTGATGTGTTTCTTTTGGGCTTTCAACACTAGCCATCCTGCTTAGTTCAGGACGGACCTGGCTGGGCTGGGTTGTGTCTTCTCGCCTGGACCTGCTGGCAAGGAGCTGGCATACACCATTTTTTAATTGGATTATTTTGGTTGAGGGGGTAGCTTTTTGAGTTCTTTATATATTTTGGATATTAGCCCTCTATCAGATGTGGGGTTAGTGAAGATTTTTTCCCAATCTGTAAGTTGCTGATTTGTCGTATTGACTGTGTCTTTTGCCTTACAAAGCTTGTTTTGTGATGTCCCATTTATCCATTGTTGATCCTAGAGTCTGAGTCATTGGTGTTCTGTTCAGGAAAATTTCCCCTCTGACAATGTGTTTGAGGCTCTTTCACACTTTCTCTTCTCTTCGATTCAGTGTAACTGATTTTATGTTGGGATCCTTGAGCCACTTGTACTTGAGCTTTGTGCAAGCTAAAATATAATTTTAAAAAAAATTTAAAATGTTTTTATGGGTACAGATAGAAAATGTTTGCTTAATGAAGGAAATTCAAACCCAAAGGAGGAACACCTTGATATAATAAGGAAAAACTCTGCAAAGATGATAAAAAGAGAACATAGTTTGCACACAGTCTTTTACATGAAGATAAGGATCCTAGTCAATCAAAATGAGAACTTACTATGAAATAGGTTTCTCTGAATATGGACTTTTAGAAAGATAGCATTTTTGGTTGGAGTGGTATCTATATTAATGGAGATCTCTAGTGTAAAGAGTGTATTTGGTGACTTTGTATAATCTTTCTCAGTTTAGTGCTCTTTGTGTAAAACAGAACAAACCTTATCTGTTTTCAAGTTCATGCATTCACAGTTGTGATTGTACCTGATGCATAAAAAAATGCTATATAAATATTTGTTGAATTAAATTAGATCTATAATAAAACACCATATAATTGATAGAGTGTGAAAATTTACTGGATATATCTGGAATTGTGAAGCTACCACTTATAACCCAATATGAATCTCCTGTCAAATTATTTTTTAAAACTTTTAAGCTAGGCATGGTTAAAATATAATGAAAGAAATAATATTCTAGAAACCTATGATGCTCACCAATACTAAGCTATTTACTCTCTGGAAAATTATATCAAATGCTTGATGATCTATGATCTAAATTGTTAGGATAGTTCCTGGCCTTGGTCCCAGGCATGTGAAGCATGTGCAGTAGCATACATAGTAAATTTTTTAGATTGGGAACCATTATAAATAGAGGAACCACACCTAGCATCTGCCATGATCATCTTGGAAAACTCTTTTAAGTCTTTTAAGTGGGTAGATATAATCCTTTCCTTTTTTTGAAATCTTTGAATGTTGTTACGTGGGGGACATAATTCCTAAAGCTATTTGCAGACATCTTGAGACAATGAAGAGTAGCTTGTTAATTAAAGACAATGCAGAGTTTTGTAGAAGGAAATAATAAAAAAATTAGCTTTCCATTCCTGGGTCTTAAATGATGTCATTAAATCTCAGAGTTGCCAAACCTAAAAGTGTTATAATTATCCATTTTGTTGTAAGTAATATTATAAAAATATTTTCTCGTAGTTGTTAAGCACATTGAATCACATTTTTAAAAAGTTTAATGATTATAATTAGAATTTGGAAACAAAGAGTAATAAACATTCTTATATAGCTTAAAATACATGGCTAAGCTTTAAAAGTTGTTTAGAAAAAAAGAGAACAGGTACACATATATCATGGGGTTCTAAGGCAAGAAAAATAACTACAGGTAAAGGAAGAAGGAAAATTAACTTCTCTAAGAGATGAACCATTTATTGAGAGTCCAGTGCAGAATACTAAGTCCTCAAAACATATACACATGAACCAGAAAAATATATTTAGCAAGTGGTATTTGTACATTTGTACATACATGTAGATAAGCAAACATGCATGAAACAATGATAATCAAATAAAAGGAGGCTATGAACTTGAGGATGGGAGGATGTGGGAGGAGGCTGAGCGAGAGATCCTGGAAGAGGCTGGAGGACAGAAAGAAAAGGGGAAAACTGATGTAATTCTAGTTCAATTAGAAATACATTTTAAAATCAACTTGATAATGGCAAGAAGCAGATAAGTGTACTTGTGTACCTCCTAAGTTTATGACATAATTACATAAAGTCTATAGTACTCTCATATATATCTATAAATCTATCTATATCTATGTCTATATCTATATCTGTAAGGATTGACATCATTTATTTAATTTGTGCCAAGTTATTATAGAGAAACAAGTAGAAACTAGTCCCAGTAACATGTAAACCATGATCTTCCCAATTCATCATGATTAATCTTAGAACAGAAATGACACTCAGACAAGGATATGTTGTACACATATTTGGGTATAGAGACAAAGCCCTTCAGAAACTACAAATGTAATTTGGCCTTGCCCCAGAAAGGCAAATACTATGTGTTCTCTCTAATTCAGTTTTAGCTTCAAGTCTTTAATATTTTGTGTTTAACTTGCAGGACAGCTGAAAGTCCAGAAACTAGGGAGGAGACTGAAAGGGAATATTAAGGGAAGACAGGTCAAACATGTAAATGTAACTGAAGTAGAGATTTGGGAAACTGTGAATAAAAAAACTTAGACAGAGGAGACAGTGCACTGTGGAGAAATGGGGAGAATAACCTAAAAGAAGGGTGTGCAGGAATTCATATGGAAGCCTACGATTTTGCATGTCAACTAAAGAATAATCAGAGGGAAGGCAGAACATATGCAACATGAAAGAAGGGGGGGACCACTGGAGGTTAAAGGATTGAGAACGGTTAGAGGAAGTAGGAGAGGGAAAGAGCGGGAGAGGTGGTAAGTTTCCCCAGCATTGCATCTTGCTTTCATGTGTTATATTCTTCACACTTAAAAACAAATTTCCATATATTATTATGTTAAGTACTACTGTGTGTTCAGCTTCTCTATATACTTAGCCAGGTAGAAAATATCACATCTCCATCATTATTATATCACATTCAATATCTTCACTGACTGGGAAATGGCCTGTGCTCTGCCTGTTCATATCCACAAGGCCTACCTCCAGTTATGGAAACTGTTGTCCCTGTCTCTTAATTGTTTCTATCATTTTATTATTCTTTATTTTTGCACAGTGGAATAAGGCATTGTTGGTTGTTCTGAGAGTCCCTGCAAACACTATGGCCAGCAGAAATGAACCAGCAGAAGCAAGAAGGAGATCTGAGTCAGCCCAGCTTATGTGAGCTAATTCAAACATCTACAGTCTGACACCAGTCAGGTTTTTTTTTGTTTTTTTTTTTCATATTTAAGTACAGAAAATCTTTCAGTTTCCTGGTGACAATTAACTCAGTTCTGGCTTAAAACATGTTTGAAATGAAACTCTTTAAAAAGTACACATGGCTTCTTCCATAAAGATGGGTACTGTTGAAACAGTACTGAGAAACAATGCTCAATATAAGGGTCTAGAGAGAATGAAGTAGGTTATCATATTAGCTGGTGGGAGTCAAGATTGGCTTGACCCTAAGACAACACAGAAGTTACTAAGCTGTTATTAAATGCAAGTGACATTTCACATAAGGCTGGGTTTTATGGACTATGAGGTAATGCTTAGGAACTATGAGGAAAAGTCTAGGATAAACAATCATAATATTCTGGAGGATTCAGGTGACCCCTAAGCCTACAGATAGAATAAGATCACCAGGTTGTATACTGCAACCATCCCAGCATTCCAGGTGGAAAACAGGTATTCACGTCCTTTCTCTGAAGAGATAAGCACATATGTTTAACTTTCCTGGTTTTTCTAGTATTTATTTGTTTTCACAAGAACCTCATATACTCTACAACCCATGGAGCATGTGGCCTTTTCAGACTGACTTTCTGCACTTAAAATATGAATTTAAGATTTAACTATGCATTTTATTTACTTAAAAGTTAATTTGCAATTTATTCAGAATAATATTTCATTGTATGGTTGTCCCAAAATGTGCTTATCCCTTTAACCTTTGAAGAACATCTGGGTTAGTTCTAATGTTTGCCAATTTTGAGTAACATAATTTATAAGTAGTATATTTTGAGTAGAAATTGATTTTTAATATATTTGCCTGGATGGTTACCAAGTAGAATCACCACAGAGTACCATGTCAAAACTATGTACAGCTCTGCAAAGACCTGGCAAAGAATCTTTCAAGATAGAGTTTATTCTTAGTATCTTACATGTCAAGGAACAATGAATAGTATATTATGTCTCTCTATATCTTCACCAGTATTTAAAATTGTCAGTCAATGATTCCCAGAACAACCATTGATAACAAAAATTCCACTACTGGGCACAATAAGCCGCCTTTCAAATGATTGGTTAGGGTGGTCCAAGTGACTCCCAAGAGGTTGAGGGTGGGGTCTCTATTGTTGAAGACTCTAATGATTTAAACTAGATCTAACATGAAAACCACTTGCCTGCAGTCTAGCTTCCATGGTACCAAAAATACTATGCAAGTTTTTAACAAAAGGGAAGAAAGGAAACAGCCCTACCCAGTTGCAAAAATTATGAACAACTACAATTACCAATGTGGTACCTGTAAGGTGTAAAAAGTGATACTCAACAGTGGCAATCAACAGCTGTCTAATTGGACTTGTCTACTCACCATGAGGAAATCATGCTTGGTCTTGAAAAGCTAGTCACTTTGACAGGGACAGTGAGGTCATGGATATTAGAAATGAATCTACTGCCACCAATTTTCTAGACCAGCATAATTTCATACTACATTCTACCCTATTCTACGGCCACTGATAAATGGAGCCCTTATCAAAGAATCCTCTCCTTATAGTAAATGGAGATCATCACAGAAAACCAAACTGGACAAAATGCAGAAATTAATAGATCATTGTGGATCCCAGTACATAGATACATCTATATCACAGTTCCAGAATTTTTGGCTCAGGTAATAAGACAAGCCAGGAGTGGGGAATGATACTTTCTAAAAATCAGAATAGTAGGAAGTCGCTTGTAAAACAGTACTTCCTAGAACTGACTGCATAAATAAGATTGACCAGATGGAAATATTAACATGGAAGGAGAACATTTTCTTGGGGTTCAAGGCTTAGATGATGAACTATAGGCAACTAGTAACTGCAGAGAGAAGAATTAGTCTCTCCAATGGATGAGTTCCGTTATTGGTTGTGTAATGCAGAATGATCAGCCTTGAAATACACAAACAACAAAAGTGGGCTCAGCATGTCATATTTATATATTTGTGTGTATAAGTGCACACACAATAATAATAGTCAATAATGATAATAATAATAATAATTGTTGGGAGCCGCCTGAGCACCCACATCCGCCATTACAAGATGGCGCCTACATTCGGCCGAGGACAAGTTGTAAACAGGCTAGTGCGCATGCACCTGGTAATTTTCCACCTCAGAGTCTCAGCCTCTCTCGTGGCGGCATCTGGCCTGGTGTGCGGGAGCCAATGGGGAAGCTCCATGTCCTAGGCAAGCGCTGTGACCCATATAAAGGGCGAGTATTCTATTGTTCTGAGTCTCCACTCGTGGCAAGCTTATGCTCTCCCTCTCAAGATGCATTAAAGCTGTTCCTGCAGAAGGATCCTATGTGTGCCGCGTCGTTCTTGCTGGCGAGACCGTAGCGCGGGACATCTGGTGCCGAAACCCGGGAAACTTTGTCATCATCAAGCACCTTTGGAGACCCCCTGGAAACAGGGAGGATTCAGAACTGCAGGGAGGTAGGTTCGGATAGGCATGTTGATCCTGGATCTTGATTTGGGGTTGCCCCCTTTTTGGTCTAACGCTGTTGAAGTTTTGCTAATTGTGTTCTCACTGTCTTTGTATTGCGGTGAACAAGGTAGGGCCTATATAGATGCTGTAAGGGAGGGGCAAATCACCCCTGAAAGGGTCCAGCACACCATGTCAGAAACCGGACGGAGTGAGAGGATGGGTACCCAAAGGGAAAGAAATCTTAGCAATGGAAATGGACCTCCTGGTAAGTCGAAAGACGAGGGAGAGATTAAAGACAAAGTAGAGTACAGCCAAATTAAAGACCTGGCTGAAGCGGTCCGAAAGTATGGGGTAAATGCTAATTTTACTATAGTAATGTTAGAGAGATTTGCTGGGGCGTCCATGACTTCCGCCGATTGGCAGATGCTGGCCAAGGCTGCGCTCCCTACAATGGGCCAATATATGGAGTGGAAGGCTTTATGGCATGAAGCTGCACAAGCTCAAGCCAGAGCCAATGCTACGGCACCGACCCCTGGACAGAGAGATTGGACCTTTGATATGTTAACTGGCCAAGGTCCTTTTGCGGCGGATCAGACCGTATTCAGGCAGATAAGAGACTTTGGTATCTCTGCCATTATCATAGGTGTGGTGGCAGCGGCTGCAGTTACAGGGGCCGTCACTGCTTCGGCCCTTGCGCTCTCTGGACCGATGCAGACCGCCAATACCATTAATGAGTTGTCTGCAGCTGCCACCTTAGCTCTAGACAGACAGATATCCGCCAATACTCAAGTCCAGAGGGGCCTAATGCTGGTTAACCAGAGCATTGATCTTATTCAAGAACAACTGGATGTCCTTTGACAGCTAGCCCAATTGGGCTGTGAACAAAAGTTGCCAGGACTCTGTTACTTCCATACAATATGATAGATTTACAAAAGCAGCTAACCTGTCTAAAAGTCTTTTACAGTATATGTTACAGAATTGGATCCTTAAATTTGATGACACCCT
The DNA here is from genome assembly GCA_019843965.1 of Rhynchomys soricoides. NCBI lineage: Eukaryota > Metazoa > Chordata > Mammalia > Rodentia > Muridae > Rhynchomys > Rhynchomys soricoides. The sequence continues at coordinate 3,658,982 of JADRCH010000067.1, read as the reverse complement.
GTGGGAATTGCCGACAGCAATTATTCAGATCAACTCCACCCGTCTTGACCTGTCCTTGACCCAAGGGCCTCTCTTCATAGATTTCCTCGGCAGTTTCTTATTTCAAGGAATGGGTGGGGGTGGGATTGTTTGGAGCAGTGCTTTGCTGTGGGTTGGTGTTCCTCCTATGGCTCATCTGCAAACTCAGGGCCCAGACTAAAAGAGACAAGGTGGTCATTGCGCAGGCGTTTGTTGCCTTAGAACAAAGAGCCCCGGCCGGTGTTTGGCTGTCCATGCTTAAACAATAGCGGTAGGTCGCCAGCCAGACAGTTCTTGCACACCCGCGAGTCTAGTCTCATTGCACTGGGTAGAATGTTTGGTCTAAGCAGCTCTTGAGGGATGTCGAGCAAAGCATCGCACAAGGCGGTCATTGTGGGCCACCTTGGGAGATATGTCATCTGCATGAGGGTTGAGTGCCCTAGTTTCCCTCCCTCTAAAAAACGGCACTGGGCGGGTCAGGAAGACCTCGGGCGCGCATGAGCTTAGGGGTCTTCTCCTGTACAAGGCCCAACCTTTTGGTCAGGGGATTTGACCTCTGTCTCCGCCCTCTTAAGAGTGTCCTACTTTGCTTACAGAAATAAAAAGGGGGAGATGTTGGGAGCCGCCTGAGCACCCACATCCGCCATTACAAGATGGCGCCTACATTCGGCCGAGGACAAGTTGTAAACAGGCTAGTGCGCATGCACCAGGTAATTTTCCACCTCAGAGTCTCAGCCTCTCTCGTGGCGGCATCTGGCCTGGTGTGCGGGAGCCAATGGGGAAGCTCCATGTCCCAGGCAAGCGCTGTGACCCATATAAAGGGCGAGTATTCTATTGTTCTGAGTCTCCACTCGTGGCAAGCTTATGCTCTCCCTCTCAAGATGCATTAAAGCTGTTCCTGCAGAAGGATCCTATGTGTGCCGCGTCGTTCTTGCTGGCGAGACCGTAGCGCGGGACAAATAATAATAATAATAATAATAATAATAATAATAATAATAATAATAATAGAATAACAACTTGAGTTTGGGTTAAAACATAGGAGAGGTTGAGGCAATATACCTGGGAGAAGCTAAAGAGAGAAAAAGAAGGGAAGAATGTAATGCAATTCTATTTCAATTAAAAATAATTTTTAAATGGGAAAATAAGATTACCAGTGTTTAGAAATTTGTTTATCCTAGTAAGTATATAGCAATATTTCATTATTTCGTTTACAGTTCTTTGACAGCATACAATATTAGGACAGCAAGACCCATGATCCATCAGTACTAGATTATAGGTAGACACTACTTGTGGTTTGAAAAAGAATGGCCCCATAGGCTAATGTATTCGAATGGTTAGGAGGTAGCATTCAGAACTGTGGCCTTGTTGGGGTAGGTGTGGCCTTGTTGGAGTTAGTGTGTTGCTGGAGTGGGCTCTGAGTTTTCCACTGCTCTATCCAGGCCCAGTGATACTCTCTTCCTGCAGATCTGGATGTGGAACTCTCAAATTACTTCGCCAGCACCATGTTGGCCTATGTGTGTCCATGCTTCTCCAAATGGTGAAAATGGGCTAAAGATATCTGAAATGTAAGGTAGTCCCAATCAAATGTTTTTCATTTCTGAGAGTTGCCTCTGTTATGGTGACTCTTCACAGCAATGAAACATTGACTAAGGTATGAGTGTACTTGGCTTCTTAGTGAATGCTAGTTATCAAACTCATGCTGGCATAGCGAGCACTTTATCTGCTATGCCATATTGCTAGGGTTATATTTATCATTTTAACAAACAATATGCTTGGAAATGTAACTGTCTTTTTATGTTTTGTTTTGTTTTTTATTGTTGTGGTTTTAAAATTCTTTGTTTTGCATCCTCTTTGTCAGATGCAGCAGTTGGAACTGGCAATGTTTTGTTACTGAACTTTGACCACAGAAAAGTAAATCATTGTCAGAAGAAGATATGTATCTTGTGTGAAACACAAAATTTGAAGACATGGAGCTACTAGAAATGAGTGAAGGAAGAGTGTTTTCCACCAGTATATCATCAAAATGTTCAATCTTAGGAATCCCATTTTTATTGTTTCCATGGGAAGAGGAGAGCATTTTATTCAAGGTCTTTCTTTTTTGCTGTTATCTTTTGAAGCTTTGATCCTATCATCCAGAGCATTCTGCACACATTCCAATTTTACACTAACAGTAAAAATAAAATACAGAATTTCTCAGGTTTCAGAGTGGCCATGCTTTTTGCTTTCCATGCAGTCATTCCACCAAATTTCAAGGAAATATGTGTTGGAATTAATGTGTTTAAATTCCAACACATATTAAATGGAAAATGTAATCCACACCTCCCTCTTGCCTTTAGATTGAATCTTTGTGCAGTTCAATCCATATTGTAAATTACATAATGGAGAGCATAATATATTTTTAGGAAAAATATTTCTCTCAAGCTAGAGGTTTTTCCTAACACCCGCCTCCTTTTTACCCCCATCCACTCCCTTCATTTTGTCACTCAAGATGATAATACATAAATACCAGGCTTTTTTTTACCCCCTCTTTTTGAGGTTTAAGAGAATTCCATATAAAGACTAGAAAAATATTTGGAAATCTTCTCTTGTTTTTAGACACTATAAAACCATAGCCTCTTCCAAGAAACAGTTTCTATTTTTGCTGACTGTAGTTATTTCCCCACTAGGAAACATCCATCTCTTGATGCTAAATTACCTGCTGCAGTTTCTTAACAAGTCAGTCCTCTGTGCCATATTTTTAAGGAGTGCCTAACTAATGGTTCTAGTGGGTAATCTGCTTGTAAGTATAATGTTCACGCTACTTTCAGACTACCTTTATCCTTGGATCTGTGACACTGAAAATCTAAGTCATTATTTTAAATTTCCTTTGTCCAAAAAAAACAAAAAACAAAAAACAACCAAACAAAAACAAAACATTTTTCATAACAGAGCATACTGTAACCTGTAATACTGTTTTCTCATGTCTTATGATTTATAAATATCTTATTATAATTAATAAAGACTGTGGACAGAACTGTCAATCTCTTTTCTTTTAATAATTCTTGAAGTCTGACTTTTAAATCCTCTATACCCTAAAGACTTTAAAATCTAATTAGCTACCTTTTGAATGCTGTTGACTTAAGGATCATCATCTTCCATCATCTCATTCAAAGATGTCAGGTACAATGCAAAATGATTTTCATAACTTCTGGTGGCATATTGACAAATTGTCGGAAAATAAACAGAAGTTGTATGGGGCCGTGATAGCCCAGAACCCCCGGGGAAGAGCTTCAATAAATGAGTCAAGCATCGTTTGAATTTTATGACTTTACCCAGAAGAAATACGTGGTGAGCATAAATAACTAAATTTAAATCATTAACCAACTAGAATTCTTACCTTGTATGCTTCCTATGGTGATAATTCTGGAAGGTTTGGTCTGAAACAGTGAGACATTCTAATGTAATAGAATGTAGTAACTGACCTCTCATTGTTGGAAGTCTTTTTTTCATAATTGTTCTTCATGATAATATGCTTGGAGAGGTCAATTTATGAATTCCCCACTTAGGCGATCTTGTTTCATACAGAAATAATTATGAGGAATGAGACAGCATGTCACTAACCTGAGTTCTATGTAATGGTCGGATAAAGTAAAGTCTTGATGGAACATAATTTACAGACTAAGCCAGTGGTGGATTTTTTGCACATGTGCTCTAGATGACCTCTGGAAGGCAGACACCTGGACTTCCAAAAATGGGAAAGTAAAATCTGAAGTGTTAAAATATAGGATCAGTCTCACAGCTGCTGGGTCAAACTGGACCTTAGAAGAGAAGAAAACAGACTATATAGGAAGTGAACTGGGGATGATGGCAGATGTCCCATCCTTCTTTTTTCCCCCCACGTTCTTTATAAGAGACCCAGGTAGTGGTGGTACCAAAAGGAAACATCTTTTTTTCATAAGATTTCCTATCACCTCTAAAGTGACAGGCATAAGAGAATGTCGGGTTTCCACCGTATATTCTCTTCTGTTTCAGGTGGTTTGAAGAGATTTCCTGGTATTTGCAGCCAAATAACATTTAACATGATTTTTTTCTTCAATTTTTATTTGAATATCGGGGCAAGAAAAAATGCTTCCAATTTATCTTTTTAGACTTTTGAGATTTCAAGAAACTATTATTTAGATGACAGCAAGAAATTTCATGATACAAAAAGTAAACTAGGGCAAACAGTTGGAAATATGGATATTTAAAAATGTATGCCAGGTGTTTAGCCTCAGGAGGAGTTTTTGCAGAGTTGAAGAGGTACTTCCCTGCCTCATGAGGGAAAGAAAGGTCAAAAGCCCTGGGTTCAGGCTTGCTTCAGATACAGGTAGAAGACTGGTGACTGCTACCTGCTCCAGCAGTTTCCACACTGAAAGTCACTAAACTTCAAAAGTTCCTCAGATTAATGTGTGGCTTAATTTTTCGTACTACCATATTTTAAGAAATAAGCTTTAAGATTTTATTTCAGGCTTGATGCATCCTGAAAAATAAAGGCTTCTTTTCAGTAATGGATTCAACAGAAAATAAATAGGTAAACATGAAGCATATGTGTGCTGGTGGGGGTGGGGGAACTCTGAAAGAGAAATTCCAAATTCTTATGCCTTTCTGTATCTCATTTGTTGATTGCATTTTTAGGATGCTGGAAAGGAAATCAGGCCAATTATGTAAAATCCCTCACCCCCAATTCTCTGGGATCCTTTTGAATGCACACCCACTTATGTATAATTCCACATTCAAAATGCAGCCACATTCCAAATGGAAAAGAGCTTAAATAGAGACTAGCAGCTAACAACTAGTATTTATTTAAATTCCCTTCTGTTTCCAATTACTGTCTCTAATGTAGAGAACAGAGCAGTACAAGTTTAAATAATTAAATATACGCCAATAAATAGTTCACAGCATATTTTATTTCACAGCTTGCAAAAGTCTAAAAAGAGAATTGAGAGTCTCAGTATAATGCCTAAATGTACTTCTTCATAGTTTCCATCTAGAATCTGAGATGGGAATATAGTTCCACAGCAGAGTCCTAGCACATATGCATGAGTCGTAGATTCAATTCTCCACATTGAGTTAATTAATTGAAAAATCAGATTTTCATTTGTGCTATTATTATTGGAATGTATGTTAAGTGACTACAAAAAATTTTCTACTCCTTGAAGTATTTCCTAACTTCAATAAAAGTATGTTTGATAAAAATAAATGATTCTGATTTTGGTTTTGAGAAAATAAGGCTTTTGTAGTAGGTTTTTAGTGCAAGGAATCACAAACCAATATTTGAAACAATATTGGAATCCAGGCTTCTATTGCCTTCTGAAAGGTGGAGCTCTTCGTCTCTACCATGTATCATTTAAACCTTTTGAGAAAATGTGTCTAATTATTATTCCAAATTTCTATGAACTTAAGAAATGGAAAATCCAAGGGCTCTGTTATGGTTGGAATGCAGTCGGTGCAGGAAAGATAATGCACTTGGCCTCGTTTGCCTACAGAAAAGACCACTAAAAGATAACTTTATGCAACTGAGCAAAACATTACTTTAGAAAGGTAGTAAATATGTCTGTGTGGATATGGTAAACTGTAATGGAAAACTGGGTTCTACTGGTAGTAAGTATAGTGAATTCACAAATAGACAAGAAGAACAGATGAAACTTCTCATCCCAGCGAAACCTTTTAAAGTTTTATTATTTTTTTTACCTGATTATATTTATTATAAAATGCCTTTTTCAAGCTTATAATATTGTAGCTCTGATCAGGTAGCAATTTGCTTAATTCCTAAAATGTGCTAATCTCATATATGAAGATATCTGTATGAGGTATTAATTCCCTTTGAAGTCCACCTTGCCTCATTGCAGTTGAATTGAATATTCTAACTAGAAGGAAACTCAGGATATTGAAGTGTATCACACAATCTTTAATTACCCTTGGTACCTTAGGCAAAACTCAAACATTCCTCCTGTGCAATGGGAGGTCTCATTCCAGCTTCTTTCTGTCTGTTTTCTCTTTTACACTTCAGTTACTCTTCTGTGTTTCCTTACAGATAGTGTGTCTTTGCATGTAAAGTCAAAAGAGAGAGTTTAATATGTCCTACTCCTTCTATTTCTGACCATGCTTTTAAAAAGCAAAATAAATAAATAAATACCAAAAGAAATCTCTTGTACTTTTGAGGCTTTTAGGACTCTACTGTTAATTATTTTTTAACATTTACACATTATTTTATAAACACTTAAATTGAGACTACTGAAGACATTTACAACAGTGTTTAAAACAAATATTTACAATAATGTACTAACTAACATGGCAAAGAAAAAAAACCATTGATATAGTCATTCACCAGTTACTGAGCATGAGCAACTACTATGCATATTCCTTCATTTATTCATTCCTTCATTAATAAATTCAGTACAAACATTTCACAGTGCCTGCCTTACACTCAGCATAGAGAAGTGGGAACTTTTTCCATTACAAAGCTACACTTTTAAAGAGGGTTAAAACAAGAAGCACAGCATGCAATGGTGAGTTTTGTGACACTAAAATACAAGAAAGTTACAGGAGGATGGGGACAATAAGACATGAAGAAAGGTGTTATTAATATGGCCAGCCATGGAAGACTTCTTGATTTCTTGATGACACAGAAGCAAACCTCAGATACCATGGAAAGGCCTTCTCAGGAAGAATGAGTTACAAAAGAATTAAGACTACATTTTTAATTTCTGAAGGGAATAAACTATTGATGAAGAAGAGAAAGGTGAGCTTAGTTATGTATCTCTAAAGAAACAGAACTGATAGAACAAATATATATCATAAAGAGGATATACTATACTGACTTACATGATATAGGCTTAGTAGTCCAAGAACGGCTGTCTGGACATTGGAGAAGCTGAGAACATAGCAGTATCTCAATCTCTGAGCCTGAATTCTTCAAAAATCCCAGTCTAGTGCTGAAGGAAGGTACACAAGAAGCTTAGAGAGTTGATGGCTTCAGCCTCTGTTGGAAGAGGCTGAGTTCTGATGTCAATGGAGAATGACATCAGCCTGGACAACAACAGAGTTGATGAAAATAGAGGCAATTCAAAGCAACACTTCTTCTTTCCCCTCAGACCTCTTAAAATCTGGCCACCACCAGATGAAGATGCCTAGTGAGGAGAGGGTCTTCTCCACTAAGTTAATCCTTCTCGGAAATACTAGAAGACACTCCGTCAGAGGTATGCCTCTCAGTCATTCCAGATCCAACCAGAAGATAACACATTAACCACCTACAGTAGATGAGACCATGACTCCATTATGACCACATCAAGGTCATAATATATATATCTTGACTTTGACTTAACTTACACATAATTTACATGAGTACAGTAAGAGAAGATATGTAGGTGAAGGAATGAGAAGAATGCTCTCTTGTGAAGTTTTTGCTTTCTTTTTTGGAGGAGAGATGCCACTAATATCATAGTGATTTGAAGAACATAGAAAAAAAGCTGCCATTTTTCTTAGAGAAGAAGAATAGATCTACTGGCACAGTGAGATGTTTTACTGATCAGCACTAAGACTCCACTTGATGTCATGAAATTAATGTCTCTAGAGACCATCCTTGAATGTTTTTCTCCAATCTTCCTTCATTGTGTGGGCCCAAAGAAGTAGGTCAACAGAATGCTTTATTAGTAATTATTCTTCATCATATGTGAAGGCAGTAACAACTGTTTAATGCTGTTACCTGGTGAGAAAGGAAAAAGTAAGGATAGGTTGGGACCATTAAAAGGGGGTTCAAATTTGTAGTACTATATCAAATTAATCATTTATTGAAACTGGAAAACAAAATCATGATGTAGAAAGGAAATTTAGCAATATAATTTTATGAAAAGCTTTTATAACCTATGAGACTGGAACTCTTGCTGGAATCACAATGGAGTTAATAATAGACTGTGGGATTTCTTGAGACTTAAAGTTGATGCTCTGTTGTGTAGTCCTGTTTGTTGAACCTAGCTTTAAGAGATCAATATAATGATCAAGCTTTCTTGCCTTGGGTTTTCCATTGTAATCACACTGTAATCACAACTGTCTCAATTAAGGTTCCCATCACTGTGATAAAACACCATGACCAATAACTAATTAAAGAAGAAGTATCTATTTCATCTTTCAGTTTATGGGTCAAAATGAAGGGAAGTCAGGACAGGAAATCAAGGTAGGAACATGGAATGAAGAACTGAAGAAATGTTGATCGACAAATGTTGCTTACAGGTGTGCTCCTCATGGCTTGCTCAGCCTGCTTCTGTATTCAACTCAGAGCCACCCATTGGTGGTTCCACCAATGATGGGCTGGGTTCCCTAGACACTCATCACTAATTAAGAAAATGCTTCCCAGATTTGCCTACATGCCAGTCTGGTGGTGACCTTTGCTCAACTGAACTTGTCTCTCCCCAAATATTTCTGTCTTGACTCAACTTGACATAAAATTGTCCAGCTCAACAATCTAAACCAGTGAATAACTGTAATTTTAATTTATGTGTTCTTCTTTGATCCTGATTCAGCAATATGTGAATGTATGTATGTATGTTATGTTAATCATTTGCTGTTTTCAGAAGTGAGCTTAGGCAACGAATGTCTAGTAAGTGTTGAATATAGCACAGCTACTCTTGATAAATAAGACTATCAGTTGGAATAAATAATCTCTTGTAAAATTCTTCTCTTAAAGGTTTCTGTAAAGTATCACTTATTCTTTGTCCCATTTAATGCTTGTGTGCATTCTAATGAATACAAAACAAATATTTTAACAAATGCCCTTTGTTAGGAACAATAAGGAGACACAAACAATAGAGACAACCATACTTACACTTAGGATACCAGGCTGGTATAGATAGTCACACAACAGACAATGGATAGACAAGCTAGACAGAAAAGTTAAAGACAGAAAAGTTGACTATAAGTTACACAGGAAAAGAAGTGGAAAATTCAAATTTAGGTTTACCCTTGGGCAAATCAATCCAAAAGGAAATGCTTTGTTTTCCTTCCTTAATGCAACACCAGAACATTTTGGTGCCTCTGAGCCTATCTTCAATTTATTTAATCAATGCTGGAAAGAAGCAAATATAAGAACCGAGAGGGAAGCACAGTAACAAATAGGGCAAAAGTATCTACAAACATAATTTAAGTGTCCCAGGCAAGATGGATGCCATAATTTTATGAGAAAGGAACTCAAGTAACTGTATGTTTTGAATTTGAAACATTTCATATGTTCACATTGAAATGACCCCAAAGTAAGTTAAATTGTTGTTTCTTTGAAATAAAAGTCAGTATGTGGGAGATCAAAATTGTCACAGTTGTTTTTATTTTTTATTGGATATTTTATTTATTTACATTTCAAATGTCATCCTCTTTCCCGGTTTCCCCTCCAGAAACCCCCTATGCCATCCCCCTTTCCTCTGTTTCTACAAGGGTGCTCCCCTACTCACCCATCCACTCCCTGCCCAGGCATTCTCCTACACTGGGGCATTAAGCCTCCCCAGGACCAAGGGTCTTTCCTTCCATCGATGCCCGACAAGACCATCCTTTGTTACATATGCAGCTGGAGCCGTGGGTTCCTCCATGTGTACTCTTTGGTTGGTGGTTTAGTTTCTGGGAGCTCTTGGGTGTCTGGTTAGTTGATATTGTTGTTTTTCCTACGGGTTGCAAACCCCTTCAGCTCCTTCAGCTCCTTCAGTCTTTTCTCTAACTCCTCCATTGAGGACCCCATGCTCAGTCTAATGGTTGGCTGCAAGCATCCACCTCTGTATTTGTCAGGCTCTGGCAGAGCCTCTCAGGAGACAGCTATATCAGGATCCTGTCAGCACGTACTTCTTGTCATCTGCTATAGTGTCTGGGTTTGGTGTCTGTATATGGAATGGATCCCCAGGTAGGGCAATCTCTGGATGGCCTTTCCTTTAGTCTCTGCTCCATACTTTGTCTCTGTATTTCCTCCCGTATTTTACTCTCCCTTCTAAGAAGGACTTGTGACATATCTAGATGAGGTTCAGAACTAGGATTTTGTAGAAAATGAAGTATAATTTAGAATAATTCATTTTCTCTCAAAGACACAAAATAATCTATCAAACATGAGTATCAGTCATTTGAAAAGAACATGGCTTTAAATTTAATTTAGTTAAAATGAAAAGATGGAAAGTTTTAAGTAAAGTCTGAGGATTTAGAAGGTTTTGCTGATGGCTATGCAATAGTTTCTTAAGTACAGTTGTGTGAGTGTTTCAGAAGCTGGGCAGGTTTGGAAGGTAAAGCTAAATAAGGGAGTCTAGAACACATTCTCAATCTAAAGATACAGGATGACTTGGTGATTCTTGGATTCCTGTAATAAAGAACACAATTTGTTAATCAGCTACATTTTGTTGTAAAAATATTTCCTATAACCAATTTGCCAAGAGAGAAGTTTCATTCTGGATTTTGGTTTTAGAGGTTCTGTATGTGGCTAGTTGTTCCTCTGTTTTCTGATCTGTTACAAAATAAAAACCATGTGTGGTGTGTATTGAAAGGCAACTCTATACAAGGAATTGAATGCCCGTGATAATGGAAGAAAAAAGAAGAAACACTGTCCCAACATTGCCATTAAGGGCACTCCCTCAAGTGATGTTGTTAAGGACACCCAGTCAAGTAATTAGGTGATAATGGAGCCCACCTCCTGAAGTTTCCATCCCCCCCCAATAAAATTGCAAACTTGGAGAGTACTAAATGGGGTTTCCAGTGAGTTGCAGCACAAAATCATAGTGATTGGATTTCTCTTGAAGGTCTGATAGCAGATACTCAGGGCAGTCTGAGAGCTGAGGGCAGTGGAAGGTGATCCTAGTTCCAGGTCCTCTATGTTCCGTATATTGGACTTTACCTCCTCATAGTAACATGAACTTTTGGGGGAAAAGGTTGATTTTAAAAGCTGCACTAAGATTTCTGGGCTTTACTTTTTACACAGAGAAGTTGTAGAGGGGCAGTATAATCCAGTGATTTTTTTTTTTTTTTTAAATCAAAAGCACTGTACAGGTATTAGAAGTTTGGCAGATGGGAGGGGTGGTTTGCTACCTTGTAGGGCATGTATTGAGATGCAGAACAGCACAATGTAAGCTTTAAAATTGACAATTTTTTTGCTAATTCTTTAAAAATATCAAATATAGAGAAAAGATAAAATTATTTCTTTTAATTCTGCCTCATCTAGGCAGGAAACCAAATACGGAAAGAACTTTTTAGAGGCATCTAAGTGTAGTTCATTCTGTGCGCATCACAGGAAGGCAGACTAGTTCACGGTTCCAGTGTCTAACACTGTATTCTAGCTAGCTTTTCTTAAGCATAGTCTGACAGGATCCTAATATAGCTGACCCTGAGAGGCTCTGCCAGCACAAGACTAATACAGATACAGATACTCACAGCCAACCATCGGACTGAGCCCAGGGACCTGAATGGAAGAGTTAGAGGAAGGACAGAAGGACTTGAAGGGTATTGCAACCACACCGGAAGAACAACAATATCAACTAACGTGACCCCTCAGAGCTCCCAAGGACTAAACTACCAACCAAAGAGTATACAGAGGGACCCATGGGTCCAGTTACATAGCAGAGGATGAACTTATCTGACATCAGTGGGAGGGGAGGCCCTTGGTCCTGTGAAGGCTTGATGCCCCAGCATAGGGGGATGCCAGACTGGTGAGGTGGGAGTGCGTGAGTGGGTGGAAGATAGCCCTCATAGAGGCAAAGGGGAAAGGAGATGGGACAGGGGTTTGTGAATGGGAGACTGGGAAAGGGGACAACATTTGAAATGTAAAATAACCAATAAAATATTTAAAAAACATACTCAATGGCAGTAAGCAAAGTATGTTACATCATTTAAAAGCGGTCTACATTCTATGCATGCTTAGGTTGAGAAAGGGGAATCTGCTGGATGCAGACACGGATTTACTCATTCTATCTACTATCTGCCATATAGTCAGTAAAGTCAGTAAGTTCTTAACTGTTGTTGAATAGCTAAGTGTATGGAATTTACACAAACTAATACTCAGAAAAATGTAAAACATTGAATTTCCTTTAATAATATATATCTTCATGCAGATTTATGAATAATTTTAATATGTTATCTAACAATTATATTCCTTAGATATATTCAGATGAGTCAGTATTCTTGCACATTTGATTGGCATATCCAATCAATGTTAATGCTTGCTTTTTTTGCATTCTTTTATGCAAGGTCCAAGATCCCCCTAATGTTACACAATGAAACTTAAAAATGTGGACCTAATACTATGTATGCATGTTCAATACTGTTTTGTACTTCTTTGCTTGTCCTAGAAAACTATTTGTGCAGAAAAACTGCTATCTCCAGTAATGGACCCTAGGCTTGCCCAAGTCTGGCTATTACCCAACCTGCCGAGGATTACATATAATAGATAAATTTCCTCAGTGGAGGTGATTTCAAGACAGCTTAATATTGAGTCTGTTATATAGTTATTGCTGATCACTCTTATGTATGTTTACAAAAAAAAAAAAAAAAGAGAGAGCAATAGAGGCAAAAAGAAGTATAAAATGCCAAGTTCGGGAAGAAAAATAAGACCTGGAAATTTAATGTTGGAAATAAGGGTTGTGCTGAAAGAACTTGGAAGCAATATCCCCCATTTCTCTGAATTGATCTACAAGAAATAGTTCATCAGTAAAGGGTAAGACCCCCTGAGTTCTTCTTCCAGCCTCACCTCGTTACATTTGGGCTCATTCTTATACAAACCCAGGGCAATTCTCAATTGTTCTTCAACATACAAATCTCCATAATTATTAAATGTTATCCTGGTTATGTATCGATTAGGAGACATCATTTTACAACTCTCCTGCTCTTACCAATCTTCCTGTTCTGCTTCCTCCACAAAGTTTCCAGAGCCTTGGATAAGATGGCATAAATATCTTATTTAGGACTGAAATCCCAATCATCATTTATTCTCAGCACGCTGCAGAGCCATAAATCTTTGCCTTCATCACAGTTCAATGGGCTTCTCTGATTAAGGCTTATAATGATAATTGCCTGCATTTGTAAAACACACACACACACACACACACACACACACACACACACACGTAGTTTGACATTATGTCAATTTAGTTAAGCAACAGGATGAAGACCTCACTTCAAAGTTCTATGATCTCCATGGTCATGAGCTCTGGAAAGAGTTTGTGGTACTAGTTATATGCTTCCTTTTCTGAAATGAGTCTCAAATCCAATTAGTGAGCAGTTAGTTATCTTCATAATAATTCACACCACGATTCCACCAGTAGGTACACTTTGCCTGAGAGGTTGTATCATAGTTTATAGGAGTCATAGTTGGGCAGGACTATTGACTTTTTCCCTCAGCAGTCTGCCTAACTCTTTCCAGCACTCTAAATCATGGCAACAGAGAGGAAGTTCCGAGCTAACTCCCAGTTTGATTCCTTTTGGTTGTGCAACCAAGGCATGTGATTTATTTAGCTATAAGGTCTTATTATATAGTCCTGATGGACGAATGAGTGGAATGTAAGAACCTGTACTGTTTTCAGATTCTCTGAGAGCTCCATGACCAACTTATATGGAGTTATCCTACACCTGCCACTCAAGTTTCAGTTCAATAACCTACAGCATCAAGGATGAGACTGTTTCTCCACTGCAGCCTATCTCCCTTTCAACATTCATAGTTTTATTACAAGATTATGAATTTCTTTGGCTTTTTCAGACCTCATTCATTTTGGCTAATTGCTTGACTATATATTTCCATTTCATTGTTCCATGGATTCCTCCTACATTAGAATTACAATGTAATGTATATTTTCCAGATCAACAAAAATATGAAAATTCCATGTTCACTAGGATAACAGCCAATAATATCAACAGGGACTCTTAAAATTTACCTCTTTGTCTTTTGATATTGCTTTTTCTATCTGTATCCTTCATGTTATCTGTTCAATAACAGAGATATATTAAGATGATGTGCTATATTGTCTTTGATTTCATTATTTCAACATTTGTATGAAATGGTTTCTGTAAATTTCTTTTTTAAAATTTATGTAAGAAAAAGCTCTATTAGTATATAGTACATTCCAGGATATTTGCTATTGCAAAACATTTTCTCTAATTAAAAACATTCATAAAAATTAACTCTAAAGACTTAGAGGCAAGGTTACTCCAGATTACAGCCAATAAGAAAATGAAGAAAAATGTGGATTCATGGTATAATGTTCTCTACTGAGCAAGATACTAGATGTGTCTTTGCTCAGGGCTTGAGTTATGTGCTTAATTTTGCACATTAAAATTTAATGACCTTTTAAATGTAATATGCCCTTATCAAACAGCTGGTTTTTTCTCTGTAACATCATTTCATATAATTGTAGAAATAATAATTCAAGCATGCTTCATATGTTTTGGGTTTCCCCCTCTATACACAACATTTATTTTTATTAATTTTCTTAAAAAAGCTTTCCTTTGATAGCACAGTTGATTTTTTTCTAGTTCTGACAAAATCCTTAGACAAAATGTTTTAAAATCATATTATGCTCCTTTTTACTTAGAGAAAAATTAAGGTTACCAAGGCCAATCTATTTTATTGTCATTAAGCCTATCACCACATGTGAACCCAGAGCTGTATTTTACTCATGATTTATCAGTTGTACAAATGAAGATGATCTTGGACTATAGTGTGTATATTTTGAAATATTACTGGGAAGCCTTTGGAGCACATCTTAAGCAGGGAAAGCATTCTCACTTGTAGGAAAAAAGCTTGTTTCTGATGTACTTACTTCTAAGTGTCTCTGGCAAGCTTTCCCAGAATCTTAATTTTACATTCCTTCTTCCTATGTATTGTTTTGTTTTGTTCTGTTTTGTTTTACACTCAACAAATAAGGTATTGAGAAGTGGTTTCTGAGCAGCAGAAATATCTTTTGTTACATGAGGTAACTAGGCAACCAGCACCTATTTCAGTGTTACATGTAAAATACTACCAGTCTTACATTTGTTGACAGTGTTTTATGCTTTATGAAATAAGGTCACTCTTACATCATCTCTTAACCTTGCCATGTGGGATATTCAGGGAAAGTCTTGTTATTTCTACTTAGTTGTATAACACCAACATGCTATAACAAATAGTAAAGAAAGAATTTAACTCAAGAACCTAAACATCATACTTATGGTTCTTTTATTGACTCCCCAGAGAACTTTCAAATAATTGTTTATTAACTGAATGAAAATAATGTTTCCCTATAACTCAAAAGCATCTATAACCATTTTGAGAAATATTAGTACTACTATTACAAAAAAAGAGAAGACTGTAGGGTTTCTCTATTTCCAATGAATGGTTATGTTTTTTAATCATGACAACAATGTTCAAGACATATTGAGGAAAATCCACAGAAATAAATAACTTGGAATGCTAGGCCAATAGTGAGGAGGCTTTCCATGATTCTTAGCTACCAAATATATTCATCAAATAGCCTAATTTAACTGATTCAAACTATTTCAGAATAAAAGGGCTCTCCTTTGAAGTGCACAAGCAATGTCTCTGGTACTTCTATGCATTTGTATCTTCTGTAATTAAACACATGCCTTAGGGCCTGACTTGGCCAACATATGAAAGAGGATTTAATCAATCTATATGAAAAAAAATCAGGGGTAAGAACAAAAGAGGTAGTAGAAAAGCAAGAATATAGTTTCGTAGACTTGGTACATGATGTGGTCCCTGTATTAACAACCAGTATGGTATACTTGAAGTTATTGTAAAAGGAGAGATCTTATGTTATGAGTTGTTACTATAAACAGGTCACATTTAAAAGAAGGGAGAAGAGGAAATGTTGAATTATAGAAGATGCACGTACAGTATGGAGAATGATATAAACCAGAGTAATAAGAGGAGGATGAGGAGGGAAGAGGAGGAAGAGAAAAATTGATAAATATTAGTGAAATAAGTCAAGGAGAGAAAGATAGAATTTATACCTTATAATATAGAATAATTTGAGGGTACTTATAAAAGGGTCAGGATAAATGAACTTTACATTAAAACTATTAGCTCGATGGCTGAAGAAAACGGATCAAAACTTTTTTGCAATTTCCCCAATATCTCTGTTACTATTCTCTTCCTCAGGCAGGTGTGTCCTGAGTCCAACTCCATGTATTCCTGAAATAATTTCAAAATACTTTGAAGTAGATGGTACTTTTGAGATAAATTGAATTCTATAAATGGGACAGACAAATCTTATCTTACTCATGGAGGTTTTAGCAGACCTTGGTGCTGATGAAATGAGCCAGTTTTTATGAAGCATTATTTTTCTTTTGAAGAATATATATGGACAAAGATTGAAGAATGGAATACGTTTAAAAAGGCAGCATCTTGATAAGACAAGCGAAGAAATAGAAATGCTATCCTATTGATTAATTCGTTGGTAAATGGGTTAGGTGGTACTCTCTCAATATTCATTAAGGTAAAGAAAGGTATGTTGTGTCTGCATGCATGTTATTTTTATAGTCAATGCTAGATATGAACTTCATAATCGTTTTTTAAAATTATTTTTTAAAGTTATCATGCAAGGAAATGGGATTCATCATGCCCTGCTTATAAAGCCTTGTTGTACTTATTTCCTCTTCCCTCACTATCTTCTCCAGTCCCTTGCACCTATTTCAGGTTTCATTCCCACTCCTCAATAGCTGACTTCTGCTTTCAAGTGTTCTAATTCCCCTCTTTTCCCCTTGCTTCACTCTCCTTAAGAGCCTACCTTTCCCTTTCCTCGTCCCATTTCTAGTTTAATCACACACACACACACACACACACACACACACACACAAGAGATTGAAGAAAGAAACTTTGCAGAGCTGTTGTAAAATCCATGGCTATCTTCCTACATTGATAAACTGGAGCTTCTCAGTAAATGACTGTGAGAACCAACGATACTGCAACAACAGCAGCCATCACTTCAAAATCTTTTCCTATCTCCACTTGATTTAGACTATTTTCCTTGTATTAGTTACTTCTTTTCTTTGTGTGCTGCTGGCAAAGTACTTGGCAAAAGTTACTTAACAAGGAACAGGCTCATTTTACAGGTTCAACAATACAGTTTACCATAGTGAAGAATATAAGAGACTTAAAGGAAGAGTCTTACTGACATAAGCTGACTGAGAAGGAATTTAAGTTGAAAAATTGGCTCCATTGGATTGGCTTGAAGGATTGATGTAGGAACACCTAGCCCACCAAGAACAGTGCCATCTCTGCAAAAGTGATCCTGGAGTCAGTCATGAGCAGTAAGGCAGTAGACAGTGTTCCTCAATGTCCTCTGCACCAGGTCCTACAGTGAGTTATTGGCCCTGATTTCTGTTCTTGACGGACTGGATTAAAAATAGAAGCTGAAACAAAACCGTGTCATTCCCAAGTTGCTTTTGATTGTGGTACTGAATAATAGAAAACCAGCTAAGGTAGGTAGAACATTAGGGAGCTTGCCACAGTGTACCAGCATTCAGGAGAAAGCAAGAGAAGAATGCTGAAGTTCAGTTCACTTTCTCACTTTTACGTACTAGAGACCCCAACTCATTGAATACTGATCCTCATATTTGGGGTGTATCTTTGTTCCTATGTTACAGTTTTCTAGAAATAGTAACACAGATACACCCATTGGTTTGTCTTTTAGGTTATTATAAATATCATTTAACTGACATTCAAATTAATGGTTAAACTATTTTACATATTTAAAAGAACTTCATTGTTTTTGTTGCATAGGCTTTGTGTTGTTAAGTTTTCATTTTTGTGGAGTTATTTATTGATCTCAGAATCTCACATGCTCCAGGAAAGTACACTACCACTGAGCCATCTTGTGAGTCTTCAACATTTGATTTTAGTGTCATCTTTTCAACTTTAGATGAATATGATTTATGCTATATTAATACATTCAACTATTTTGGCTCACTGGAAAAGATTTAATGTATTTTGCAACTGACTTGAACTTCAAGGTAATTTGATGAGTAAAATTTACTCAAATTTAGAATAAAAAAGGATCAATAACTATGATTGGTATGTCTTTCTCCCTTTGCTTGTTAGTAGTTGAAATAAAATTTTTAAAACCAATTCTGAGAAATGCATTTAGCTTCATAGGCATTTAAAGATCCATTCCCATTTTTCATCATCGGAAAAGAATTTCTTTGATACCAATACAATATATTGATTAATAATATAGTATCAAAGAATTTATAGTAAGTCAAATAAAGTTGGTAGAAAGTATTAAATTGTTCACTTCTTTACTTTCCTTTGAAAGACCTTGAATATATGTATTCATCATAAAGTATGCATCTATCTATATACATACGAAATTGTAGACCAGAAGTGTATAGGCTAATTGCATACAATTTTGAGACATGGTTGCTCATCTCATCAGGGAGTCAGGCAATATAAGTTTCACATTTATTTAATATTTTTTAAAAACTGATGCTGAATTAACAATTAGTGTCAGAGACCTTGATTTGAGACCAACTTGTAAAATAAAGAAGGAGAAAACACACAAGATCAGGGAGCATAAGAAGTCAGGGTTTCAGGTTCACCTGAACCACTGGGAGCTTTGAAAAAGAAATGCTCCTAGGGACTGTCTCACTGGACAAAATGGTTGATATATACACAGCTTGCTCATTGAGTTATAAGGTATGATTTTCTCTTGAAAAGTTATTATCATGCATTAAGAATAATTTAAAAATTCTTTGATTGCTTCAATTATTACGTTTGAAAAAATTACTAGTTAAAATAGCACATGAAATATTTGTGAATATATGTTGCTTGAGATGAAAATAAAACCTGTTTAAGCAAAAGATAAGAGAGTTTCATGCTCACTCCCACCAAAAGATGACAAAGAATGAATAGGCTGTGGAATATATAGCGATACAGGAGCTTATCCTAACAATTTTAAATAGCTTTATACTAGATGGCTACCTGAGTATCTGGTTGATTATTTGAGAATGGACAGTAGAAATTCCTAGTAATGTTTCTTCCCTTTTTTGTGACCTTCAGAGTGCTAAAGGAGAGCAGGTGGGAAGGAGTTCTGTTTTACATGGGAATTTTATGTAACAAATACAAAGTAGATAGTTAGATATATGATATAAATCTTTTATATTATGTTATGGAAAATTGTAACATAACATAACATAACACCAAAAGTCCACAAACATGAACCAAATGTGTTGTAGAAAAATTTACCAATGAATGAGATTGAAATTACTAAAACTAATGATAGATCATATATAATCAGAATAATCTTATACTGTTTGCTTCCTGATAAAACAAATTAAGACATACATGGCTAACAAGTCCTATGGGTATAGGCCAAAGATTTGTAGAGTCAGGTCATATGATGTATCACTTTTTACATTTTGAAAATGTGATGCCTATAAACAGTAGAAACCTATTCAGCTGCAAAGAAAAAGTAAGTCATAAAATTTACAAGTCAATTAATGGACCCAGAAAATACTACTGAACCCAGACTCAGATACACAAATAGTGCATCTTCTCTTTTATTTGTAGATCCAAGCTCTGACTCCTTACTGGAGTTATTTACTCCAGTAACAGAATCTTGAAAAGTAGGAAGGGACAATGAAGGGATATGGAAAACGAGCTATAGAGACACAAATGGTAGGATATAGTGCTAGGAAAAGGGAAAGGGTAAAGTGGGGATTTAATTGAAAAGGGTGGAGGAAATGAAATAAAAAGGAAAGAATAAAGAAAGATAAACAACACCAAATATCCTTGAAACAGTCATATATACATATTTTTCCAGAGAGAGAGAGAGAGAGAGAGATTGATTTATGACACATTGAGCTATAATGCTCTCTCATATGAGCCATAAACAAATCCCAGTGCCATTGCCATTGCAATTGTCATTGCCATTTATTGTCTTCTAGAACTTAAAGGTAAGACCCTATTGCTAAAAATATCACATATTTCAGACACAGGACTTGGGGAAATCAATCTGGGACTAACCAGAAAGCCTCTTCTCCAAGAACTAGATTTCCTAGTATCCAAGGATTCTATATAAGCTGACAGGGCAGAAAAGCATCCAATGATCCTACCTAGCTGAAAAGCCTATGAACAATTAACAATGACTTAGTTTTATACAACAAGATATGCCTATGGGTGCAAAACTGGCACATATCATATGAGTATCTAACAGCTGTCTAATTTATCTTAAGGTAGCTCAATAGGAGAAATTCATATGTACTGTAGACTTAGACAAATACTGTGTCTATAGAGACTATAAACCTTAGAGGGTAAACTACTACTCTCACATTCCAAAATGATGTAACTTCTCACCATATTATTAATATTTATCTTTATACTACAGATAAGTGTATCTCTCACCCTTTATCATAGAAGCTTTCTCTTACAACAGACCAAGGCTACTACAGAAATCCATAAATGATCTAATTTCAGACAATAGTGGTCATGTGGTGCCTAACCCCAAATGGTAGCTCTATAATGCAAGTGTGATGGTTAAAGCTCTGGAAAAAATCATGGAAGAGGCGGCAGAAAAATTTAAACTGAAAGGGTCATTATGCCTGATTTGGAGATACTATTTTCTTGGCATAATAAAAGTGTTGCTCCCCTGAATCTCAACAATGTGATTGATTTGAAGAAGGGCTGCATAATGCCAACACTAGTCAGGATGGCATATGAGAAATTTAAGAAGTTTCTATTCCTAGATGAAGAGCTACAGGCAATTAAGGCTCCTGAGAGGAATCAGAATCAGACTTCTTCATGAAAATGTCACCCAATACGTTATCCAAGTGGTCATCCTGAAACACATGTGTATGACCAACACTAACTGGGCTCACTAGGTTGAATTTGTGTATGTGTGTGTGTGTCTTATCATTTGTGTGCATGCATGTATATATACAAGACTGTATTATGTGAGTGTGAGTGTATTTTTCATGAATGTGTGTATATGACAAAGTTGACACTAAGGTTTTTCTTCCATCACCCTCCTTTTGTTTATTAAAGAAGTCTCTTTTTCTGAGCTAGACACTCAGAGCTGCCATGCTTGACTGACTATTACATCAGTACTGGTGATCCAAACTTCAGTCTTCACATTTGCAAGCCATCTGCTTTAGCTACTGTGCTGTCTCCCCTATGCTGTATTAGTGAGACTACTTTATAGAGTTGTTAAATTAGTCATTCTTTGGAAAGGGCAATGTTTTCTTATTTGTTCTGTTTGACTAAATTTTTATCCAACTTACGGAGCTGGAAAAAAAAAAAACTGAATGAAAGTGAGTAAATGGGGAGATGAAACTTGGGGGAAACCATGGGATGGGCAGTGATCTATATATAAAGTGAATAAATAGATTAATTAATGGAAAAAATAATTTTATCTTCATGTGCCTAATAAAGCAATACTATAATCCTTCATTAATAAAAAAGAAAATTAATAAATCATTATTAAATCAGACTGCTTGGTCAGTTAAGAATTGTTCTTAGTTTTATGACTTTTAGAATTCAGTCTTAGTTTAGGAAAAATGAGGACTGAGAAGAACATTGTTGGGGGTTGGAAATTGCCATGCAATCCACTTAAACACCAATCTCAGTCAAATAGAGATGGTTTATTGAATGCCACATCCCAAGACTGATGGATCAGGGCCATGTTTCAGGTTCAGAAGCTGATCCATGACCATGAGTTAAGGTCCTACAGGACTTTTAAGCCTGAGATCTACAAACATCTGTTCCAAGTATTTCCACCAATCAGGATTTAGGGGGAGGGGGGACATGTCTTTGTTGTACACTTACCCTGTTCTCATTGGTTGACGTATATAACTGTGGCAGGGGACTTGTCTATCATTCATGTCTTAACTTGTCAACCAAGATGGGACTTTTCTAACATTCATGTCTTAAGTTGCTAACTGAGATGTTAGTTACTCCTTTTCATGTCTCTTTCTGGCAAGTAAGATGTCATTTTCCAGGGAGGTCTTGGGAATGTAAACTTTACTTTGACCCCTACTCTAAGTAGAAGTCTTATTCCAGATTGTTTCTTATATTGATACAGGCATCTCTTATATTGGGGTCCATTCCCAAGGGCAGCTTACACACAAGTTCAGGGAGTGCTGATGGGTGGTTGGTTCGTGTCCAAGCTTATATAAAAATACTATACAAAACAGTTAAAATAACTATACAAAACAGTTCTACTGACTTCTATCATGGTGGATTTCCAAGGGCACAAAACATAACAGAATATGTAATGAACTTGGCACGAGACAGTTTTCTAGTAACAGCAGGAACATATGAGAAACTTTCCTATAATGGCAGGCTAGCCAGGTAACAGTTACCTACCTAGGCCTTAACATTTTACATAGACCATAACATTCTATCTAGGCTTTAATATTTTACCTAGACCTTAACAAACATTTGATATTTTTTCAGTTAGATTTTCTAAACAAAGTTTTTCAGTATAGTTACTTACATATTTCATTATTTTAATTTAATTTATTTTTTGATGTTCATTGGAATGAGAGACTATGCTTTTGTGTTTTTTTATTTGTGAAGTGATTTTGAAAAACTTAACAATAGGCAGAGAAACAAAATTTTAAATTGTGTTCTACCTTCAGCTACTTGCACTTCATCATACTCTTTAGCATTGCAAATCCAAGCACTATACTGTGCCTGTATAAGATTTCTGGTGGCAGAAATATCATGATGCCTTGCCTACATTAGTTATCATTAATTGCATGTTAAATGCGTAAACACATATAATTAAGAGATACTATAACTTGCCTTTTATATGTAATTCTCTGAATACCCCAAGTCCACCAGTACTGAGTTTTCTTTAGGAATAATGTAAATTATTGGAATGGAGTAGAATTATTTGTCATAGATTATTGATACATAGTAAAATATCTGAACTATCACACATTTCTGTGCTTCATGAAAGGCTGTAACAGTGGCAAAGGAGAGATAAATTAATCATTATTGGAAAGACTTGATTGAATTTTAAGTAAAGAATAACCCCACAGGTGCATGTTCCCTGAATAATTTAAGTTCTTAAATTTTAGTATTTTCTAGCAGCCATATTTGATGCCTTAATTTAGAAGTTTTGCCTAGAATTTTTTCCTACGAAAACGATGCTGAAATGCTAAAGAGATATATCTTCAGGAGTGCCAGTAAATGGATCCAAGTCATAAACATAAGACTGGTGAGTAACCACAGCTTTGAAAATTGCCAGAAGAATGGCCCATGTGAGGTCAGAGGAGGGCATTCAGTGTCACTCTGAATTCTGGTTCCTGGATGGTATGAGGATTATAAAGAATGATATTTTGTAGATAGTGGGAATAGAGAAACTAAGAAAGCTTCTATACCCAAATTATTCACACAAGACTTTTTTTTACTGTATTTACTAGGATACTTGATAAATGACTATTTTCTTATGATATTATGTTTATGAGAACTGAGTGGATAATGATGGTTGGAAACTAAATCTCTTATCATAAAGTTAGTAAAATCATAGTCAAAGGTCTATATTGTATTGTGAAACATGTCTAGGTATTCTAATAGCTTAATGTTTTCATTTGTATTTCATTTAGTCCTATATCTAATATGCTTTATTTAATAGTATGATTCTATCTCTTAAATATATCTTAAATATTAAGATCTCTCAAGCATTTATTTATGATTATTTGCATATTTACCTAGGACCTACTGGGTGTTAAAGAATGTCAGGACTTTCTAAAGGAACAGAAGCAATGAATACATATGCATACACAAAAACACATATATATGTCACTTTACACACATACATATACACACATATAAGAATTTAGTAGATTACTTTATACAATAGAGTTGAAATAATAACAACAGTTGTTTGTATCCAAGAGGCTGAGAAGCAAGAAATTGCTCAGTTCATGAGGCTGTGTGCCTCAGAT
The DNA here is from genome assembly GCA_019843965.1 of Rhynchomys soricoides. Lineage (NCBI taxonomy): Eukaryota > Metazoa > Chordata > Mammalia > Rodentia > Muridae > Rhynchomys > Rhynchomys soricoides. Next base: position 3,635,054 of record JADRCH010000067.1, on the reverse strand, counting down.
GTCCCAGTTTGCTATGAAAAGTAACTAAAATGCCACTGGCTTCAGTCCACAATGGAAACCTGAATATGCTTAGAAGGCCATGTGAGCAAAAGCTGAATGACCTTCCTTGTTCTGTCTCCTTATTTATCTGGTATATTAGGAGAAAGTACATGGTATAGGTTATTACATATTAATTAAAGTAATCAAAACAATTCCTCATTTGAGATCTTTGCTCAGAGGATTCTAAACTGTAGCAGCTTCACATTTAGAACCAACGACCACAATTCACCTCTGGACAACGTGACACAGGAACACATCACTTAAAATGTTATAATGTCCCAGACTGGGACAAGAAAGTTGGCTCAGCTGTTAATATCAGTTGCTGCTCTTTTAAAGACCTAGGTTCAGTTTCCAGAACAAATTAAGTGGCTCACAACTATCTGTAATCCAGTTCCAGGGGATTCATCATAATCTTATGGCCTATGTGGGTATCAGGCACACAAGTGGTACACATATACACATGCAAGCAAATGTCGATACATACAAAATAAAAAGTACTATATTCTTCCAATCTTTGTCTTTATGTTGTAATATGAAATACACCCAACTTTAAAATGTTACCCATACTTTAAAAAATTCTAAATCTTTTAAAGTCTTAAATCTCTTAACTGTAAGAGCCTATAAAAATCAAAACCAGATTACATATTCTCAATGTATTATGGAACAGAGTTAGCATTGTTATTTCAAAAGAGACTAACAAGGCAATAGCAAATGATTAATTAAGGCAAAACAAAATCAAACACAGCAGAGAACAAACCAAAATATTCAGTTCCAATGACCATCATATGGAGCTTGGGATGCAATAGTCTAGACTTCAAACAGCATAGGTAGCAAATTATCTTGAGAAATGATTAGTCCTTTAATGTTCTTTAATTTTAATATAATAATATGGATTTACAATGCATAACAGTTGACGTTACTTCAATCAGTGTTACAAATAAGGAAATAGAAAAATCAAAATACAAATGTCATATAATGTGTGCACAAGTATGTTCCTAACAAATAGAGCAAAAATATTTATTCCAGTTAGAAACCCAACTCCTGTAACAGATGACATAGCTGTAGCTTGTATATAATAACTATTTTCCTCTACTACCCATTCTGTATTTCTTCTACTGTCATTGTAAATGTTAGCAGGTCTTAGTTCATTGCCTGACAGGTTGCTTTAATCCATGTCTTCATTAGGGAAAGGTCTATTCCTTTTGTCTTCTGCTTGGGTTAGGTTGTGGCAATTTCTCCATGACCATAATCATAGTCTATACTTACACCAAGAGTTGCCCTAAAGGATCTCCTGTATTCTTGATAGAATCTCCCTTTTTTCCACTCTGGAGATATAATCCAATTTCTCTCTGGTAATCTGAATACATCACTCCTTTTAAACACTGTTTTCCCTTTCTTAACATGTTGGCTAAAGAGAGTCAGAATCCAAGGCCAGCAGAAATTCTTAGTTTCCAATTCAATGGAATGTCTGTTGTATCTGTTGGCTGCCATACTCTGTCTTCTGTAATCAAAACTTCTAGGCGAGCACAGTGCAAAATCATAGGAAAAGGAAGAAAACATTTTCCTCGGGGTTCATTGGGGCACTAGAAAGAGTACTCGTTCACATATGAATCACTTAATGCTTGGACCTGTGAACCCTGACTACTGATGATTCAAAATATACTTCAGGAGAACCCTGCTACAGCTCTCCATGTACTCAATTGTTATTTTAGCTATGCCTTTCTCCTGGACATTTCTATCAAGCCAACTGCTTCTAGACTATGAGGAATACAATGTCATCAATGAATTCTATGAGCATGAGCCCACTGCCATGTTTCCCTATCTGTGAAATGAGCTCCCTGGTCAGAAGCAGTGATCTGTGGAAAGCCATGGTGGTACATAAATTATTCTGTAAGTCCATGGATAGTAATTTTAGCAGACGCATTATGCATAGAAAAGGCAAGTACATAAAAAGTGTAAGTTTCTATTCCAGCAATGACAAATACTGTCTTTTCTAAAATGGATGTAGACAAATTTAGTCAACCTGCTTCAGGTCACTGACTGAAAATGATGCCACCTAAGGGGTTCAGATTTGATTGACACACAGCAGCAGTTGTAGTTAATTCAGCTTTACTAAGTGGAAGTCCGTGTTGATGAACAAATATATAACTTCCATCTCCATCACTATAACCACTTTTTTGATTGTCCTATTGGCAAATGGCAGGGATGAGAGAGTGTCTGTCTATAAAAATTTAATATCTGATTATTAAACTCTTCTTCTTCTCAAGTCATTTTTGCTGAATACTTACACAACTTTCTTCATGTCTTTTGCCCATTTGAAGAGATCTGCCCACATTCTGGAAAGTTGTAGGTATTCAGTGACTGTTAACTTATAAGCAGAAGAAAAAGTAAATTGTGTTAGCCATGGGGATACAGTTCCTGCAGCCACTAAGCCACATGGCAGACGATACCATAAACAATAAAATCATACCTGCCATCTAGGAATTTTTAGGATTAATAATTTGGGGCAAAAATTTGAAACACATTTCAACATAATGGAAAGTGGTATAGAAATGTTTGCCAGGTGATTGTGTTAGAGATGAGCAGTAGGGGGCAGGAACATGAAATACTAGGTAGGAATTCTTGAGGTGGTAGATAACAGTCAATCATTGAAATCAAGCCTAAATAGTGAAGGTAAATCTGTAAAGTGTAAACAACAGTAGAAAGCATAACCCAAACCTCAAAGGGGATGACTCAGTGTACTCAGCAATGAGGTATGAAGTGAAGATGGCAGTATCAAGAAGAGAGGTGCTCAGCTGCCTAGGTGCCCCAGTGATGGAGAAGGAAAGGGGAAGTATATGAGAGTGGGTTGGGTGAATTTGGAAACAGTACTGAGATGCTTCAGAAAAATCACATTGGAACTACTGGCTCGACCACAGTAAACACAGGACATACTGAGATTATATCAGATCTGTTTAATTTGGTCTAGGATAAGAAGGTATTCTGGGAAAATATGCAGTAAACAATGGTCTTTAGTTAAGAAGTCCTAAGTAAAGAATATAGGTTGTTCTTTGAGTACACAACAGGGTTGCCAGAATTAACTTGAGAGTTAGAAGTTGAAATATGAGCATCATGGAAAAGACTTCAATGAGCAGAAGAGGGCAATGAATTAAGAACTAAATTTCAGGGAATTGAAAAAATATATTTGAGATTTGGCCGGCATGGCTCTAAGTTCTGATAGACTTTCTCACAAGTCTCATGAAACAGATTCTGAAATTCCTACAACTTTAGAGTGGGTAGGGTAGCACTGGAGAGTGTACAACTTGCTGACACATTACTGGAAGGTGAAACACTGAAGCAGGAAGCAAGGTCTCAGAGTGAGCACTGAGCCCTGGTGACATCACACATATCCCCCAAAGATGGTGATCTGCATCTAGAATGAGAGTTGGAATATATTTTAGAACACAGTATCTCTTCGAACCAAATTTTTAAAGGTGTATGATAAGTTCTTTTAAAATCTCTAGTTAGTCTCTTATAGCACAAAAAACAATTAGGCATGTGTTTGAGATCAACTTGGCAGATTTCACTATTAAATATTAAGTCCATGTTCTTATTATCCGTTCCTTGTATGTCCTTTAGAGCCTTAGCTACAGCCTCTGGCTGACTTTGGGTATTGATTCCATTTTGCTGCCAACATCCTTCAACTGATGTAGAAAATCCAGGCTGATCTATAAATATGCCTGTCTGTCTTCTGTAATATCAGCTGGAAGTAACTTTTTAAAGACTGTGTTTGCATTCAGCTATATTTTGAGACCATTTACTTCATAAGAACACAGACAACAGGTCCAATAAAAATAGATACTACTTCTTTCAAGGCACCTCAAAAATATTTTGATAAATGCTCTCAAGCTTTAGGTTCCCCATAATTTGTCATAAACATTTTTTTAAATTAATTAGGAATTGTACCTGATTTTATTTAGAATCTTTGGCTTCTGTGCTTTCCTTTACATATATTAATTTCCTTTACATATATTAATTGACCTGATCCTTTCAAGGTCACATCTCACCACTACAAACGGTCAAAAGCATCATTTCCTATGCCTTTAGCCCTAGCTCTAAGAGACCTAAGTTAAAAATTTTACTATTGTTTCATTTATGTTATTTAAGTCATCTTTGTGACCACAGCAATCTGAGTTCAGAAGATAGAGACTATCCTCCTCAACTGGTTTAGAGTTTTAGGTTTAAGATTCATTTGTCTTCCTGATAAGCATATTTCTTGTCATTTTGTATTTAGTAAGCAATATAATCTTTATTTAATTGGCATCTTTCAAAGTTATAAAAAGCTATCTTGTTATTAAATATAAAATTAAATATTGTATGTTTAGTTTAGGACTCTAAAATTCTAGTATAAAATAACATTGAGCAAATTGTTAAATGCAATATTTTAAAATGGAAAAAAAATGTAAGAATATAAGCTTGGCTCTACCAGACCTTGAATTTTTAAACCATACATCTATATTTTGTACAATTTCTTCATTGCTCAATATTTACTTAAATAGAATTAAATACCAGGCAAATAAAACTAAAACACCTGTTATCCCCTGTATTTGCCAATATTTGTACCTTGCAATATGTATGATACCCTAGCATAGTATTTAAAATACAAGTTACAAGCATCAACATCACATCTGAATGCATTAAAATACATTAATTTTTACAGACAACAGTATAATCAAAAGTAAAAGTAGATGTATTTTCATTACAAAATTACATTTCATATATGTGTGTGCGTATGTATGGGTGTATGTGTGTGTGTGTGTATATATATATATATATATATATATATATATATATATATTCCTGAAGGTTTTATGAACAGTTCTTATTTTACAGGAATGCACTAGTGTTGGGAAATGCAGCCATCCACTCTAACATGAGTTATGGTATCATTTATAGAAGAATTAATGTGGACATTTGTCAAGCCCTAATAGCACTTGCCAGATTCTATATCTGTAAGAATGAAACATTTCTGTGAAAGCCCAAAGAAGTGTAATCATTGCACATTTTCCCCTGGGTTCAGATTTCAGTTCAATTCAACCAACATGCATTGAATGGTTGCTTTGACTGAAACTTTATGGTATTTTGGGAATACAAACATCAGTGAAATGCTTCAGTCTCTCTCAACTTTTCTTCATAAACTTCTTGTCTATCTAAATTTTCCTATCCCATCAAAGTTAAATAATTACTAAAGCAATATATATGCATATGTATAAATATATATACATTTTATATACAAATTTATATGTACAAATTTTACATATTTATATATAAATATATATAATAAATTATAAATATATAAATATGTAAAATGTATAAATATATAAAATACACATGCATATATATGTAATATATATGTATATATACAGCATATATGTATATTACAAAATATATTATGGCAAATTTGTAAATCATGTGACAAAATATCTAGGTGCACAAAATTTCACTGTAAATCTCTTTGTTTCATCATGATTCTCAGCTTGTTAATTAAAGTTATCAGTTGCAATTGCACACAAGTAAAGGTCAACATAACAAAGAGATAATTCAGTTATGCAGAAATAGGATAACGATTCTTGTGAAGCAATAAAGGCAAATTTACTAACAACCAGTCATGGGGCTATTAAAGGGTACTATATTACTATTTCAATATTATAGATATAAAATAAATGTATATGAGTTATCTGATGTGTTCTACATGATTCAAGATGATAAGAATACAGCATAAAATACACTGACAAGGTTCTTTGCACTGTAGTCATCAAACCAAACAATCAAGATGTCAATTTTGGTTGGCCAAAAATAGCCCACTGATGAAAATAGAAATCTAATGTTATCAGCATTGACCAGTTGACACTAAAATTGGATGAATCATTGAAATTCTCTCTTGAGAAGTAACCAGAGATGTGACTATCAGGAAGCCAGGCAGAGTACACAGGAGACATTCTCTCTAACTGCAAAAAACAGAGTGGAAAGAGCCCAAATGAAGTGAATCTGAGTAGGAGGTAAAGAACACAAGTCACATGTGGTCTTCTTGACAGGCAGAAAGACTATTCAAATTGTACTGGGAAGTTATTTAAGTGTCTTAAGTTCAAAGTTAATATCACATTTGGATATTTGAAAGATCACATTGTTTTGAAAAGGCTGGATGAATGGTATTTATTTATTGAGACAAAATAAAATATTCCCTGTAGTTCTGCTTAAAGCATAGAAATGTAACAGAGAAGTTCTAAGTACTCCTTGAAATAGCTAGTATTAACTCTCTTGCACTATATTGCATGAACAGACTTGTATATATGACCACTTCTATAATGCATAATTTAAATATTACTTAAGTTTCACAAATGAGTGTTATCTCCCCTGTGTGCATACAATAAATAACATAAAAATCCTTGTGAAATGGAATATAATGGGTCATTTATCTTCAAAGATTTTATAATTGTTCACAATATGAATGTGTTGCAATGAGTTTGAAAATTTACTTATGGAAGATATTAAATTTTCCTTAGAAAATTTCCATTAAATACTATAATTTCATTGTTTATATATTGATTTAAATGTTTTCACATCATTCTTTATATATAAACTTTATATTTATGATGTTTTTGTTATATGATAATAAAAGAATTCTTATTATAATCTTAATTCCATTATGATGATATAATTACATTTGCACACAGCTCCTGCACATACACCTTCATACCACATCATAGATCCTCCTAAGCAGAACTGCTAGGCAAAGAATATGTGCATTTGTAGTTTGATTGGAGTAACAGAAATGGTGTGCTTCTTAGAGCTTCCTCCATGAATATGGAAACAATACTCTAATTAGCAGAAGTGTTGATGGTCTCCTGGCTGAGTTCTTCTTTGGTATTTGCTTTCAACTAATAGAAGCTGAATAAGCCAGAATCATGGCCATTTCTAAGGGACATTCCATGTCTACATACTGGAGGATGTAGGAGTTTGAAGATGTATTACTTACTCCAAATTGTCAGAGTTGTAAAAGGCTCTTCTAGGATTCATAGAGCCAATGGTCCACCAATAGCAAGATTCAACTTACCCTTCTCCTCAATGTTTTAAGAGATGTAATGAATTTGAAGGGCTTCTATTTCTACCAAAATTTGCCTTTTAAAATGTGAAGAATGCAACAAAATTAATGTTTCCTGGGCATGTAGAATATATATAACAATAAGAGCAAAGGGATAATTAAACAATAAAGTACTAATAGCTAGACTATACAAGCATTTCTTCATACGAGTAAGAGAAGGCCAGTTCAGCTCAGGAAGAATATACCTTCTGCTGGTAGGCTTCCTCGTCATGCACTGACAATAAATCACTATTTAATTTTGGCCATGTCAGAAAAAAAAAAAGAGAGAGAGAGAAAGAGAGGAGGGGGGAAGAAAATGTTTACTGAGGTTTACGCTGTTTCAGGAGCTGCACAGAAATACAAGAGATCAATTTCATTACCTGAAAGTAACTGATGGACATTTTGGATGTCAGTTTGAAATATGGCTGTGACAAATCTTACCCAATTAAGAAATGCCCTCATCAGAAACAGAACCATTTTCTGCAGTTCTGTACTGAGGGGGCATCATCATGCTTATGATAATAAAGTCCATGGCAGGAGCTGACATTTGAGTTCTCCTTTATTGTCTACTCTGTGCCCTGCTAATTAGCTCAACTTCACCCTGGGGAGAGCTGTCTACTGGAGGTAGTGGAAGTTATTCTTTCTCATTGCCAGATTGCTTCTAATTCCTTCCTGAAAAGAAAGTGTCAGTCATGCTTAATTGCATTAAATTATGTGTGATGGTTTAAAACAGAACACCATGTTCTTAACACTCAGCAAAATCATTCAAATTGTCGCTTCTATCTTGAGTCCTAGGTTGAGCTTTAAGTCATATCTGGAATTTTCATCCTAGGGGATTAAGTGGCCAAGGTCATCTAACCAAATTTTAAGATGACATGTCATAATTATAGTCAAGAGGAATTAAATGCCAATATGTTCATGAATCATTCTAGGACCAAGCCAGAGTGAAAAGCTTGGCAGCCCTCTTAGAAGTACTATGACTGTCTATATGGATGATCACACACAGGAATATAAAAAACAAATAAAAAAATCTTTATTAAAGGTTATTTGACTTTTTCCTTTCCAATTTGTATCATTTTGATCTCCTGTGGTTTTATTGTTCTAGCTAAGATTTCAAATCCTATATTAAATACAGTTGGAAAAAGTAGAAAACCTTATATTTTTCCCAATTTTCATAGAATTACTTTGAATCTATGTTGATGATGGCTATGGGCTTCCTGTAAACTGCCTTTATTAATTGAGGAATGTTCTTTGTATCCCTAATCTCTAAGGAAATCATGAATGGGTGTTGGATTTTGTCAAAGGCCTTGTCTGCATCTAATGAAATGAATTTTTTTATGTGGTGGATTAAGTTTATTGATTTACCTTTGTTGAACTATTCCTGAATCTCTGTGAGTAAGACTACTTGATCATAGTGGATGATCTTTTGAATGAGTTCTTAAATTTGGTTTGCAAGTGCTTTACTGAGAATTTTTCCATTTATGTTCATAAGGATATTGGTCTGTATTTCTGTTTTTTTATTGAATAATTATGTCATTTAGGCACTTAGGTTAACTGTGACCTCATAAAATAAATTGGGCAATGTTCCTCTGTTTCTATTTGTGGAATAATTTGGGAAATATTGTCATAAAGTTTCCTTTGAAAGTCTGGTAGAAGTCTGCACTAAAGCCATCTGTGTTTGAATTTTTTGAGGGGATCAGGAGACTTAATGACCATTTCTGTTTCATTAAGAATTATAGGTCCATTCAAATTGCTTATCTGATCTAGATTTAACTTTTGGTCTTAGATGGAGGAGTTGGAGAAGGGACTGAAGGAGCTGAGAGAATTTGTAGCCCCATGGGGAGGGAGCAACAGTGTCAACCAGCCAGATCCCCCAGAGCTCCTGCAGACTGGACACCAACCAAAGAATACATATGGAGCTACCCACGGCGCTGGCCACATATGTGGCAGGAGATAGCCTTGTTGGACATCACTAGAAGGAGAGGCCCTTGGGCCTGAGGGTATTCGATGCCCTAGTGTAGGGGAATGCCGGGATGGGAGGACTGGAGTGGGTGGGTGGGAGAGATCCCTTATAGAGGCAGGGGGAAGGGGGATGAGATAGGCGGTTTCTGAAGGGGAAACCTGGAAAAAGAAAAAGATTTTAAATGTAAATAAAGAAAATATCCAATCCAAAAGAGAGAGAAGAAAAAAAAAAGGAAAAGAAAAGAAAATAGGAAATTATCCATTTCTTTAAGATTTTCCAATTTGGCAGAGTATAGGTTCTTAAAGTATGTTCTTATGATTCTCTGAATTTCTCTCAGGTTCCTTTCCTTCTGTTTATGTTTGCCCAACTCCAATGTGTTGGTTTTTATCTTATTTTATTTTATTATTTTCTTTAAAACTTGCCTATTTTCTAGTGAAAGACAGAAAGGGAGAGGAAGAGAAATTGGAAAGAACAGAGTGAGGGGAAACCATAAACAGGATGTATTATTTAAGAAAAATCTATTTTCAGTAATAGGAAAAAATTATTTGTTGATTTTACTTGGTTAGAGTCACTAAAAGTTCATTGCGAAGACTTTTCTTTGAAAAATAAATTGTTAATGAAAATAGCTAAAATAGGATTTCACAGAGAAATTTCCTTACAGAAAGAAATTGCTTTGTAAATGTTCACACATTAATGCTTTAATTTATTCACATATTTATGCATTCAATCTTAGATCAAAGTATCCTTAATTAATCAACATTTTATTAATTATTTAATGTGTTCAATGTTGAGTATAAATATTCTAAAACCTAAAAGGAAAAAATGCATGGTGGAGCTATTACAACCCTCAAGACACTGATCATTTAATTACTAGTAGGTATTTATTTTTAGTAGAATTGAACAAGTTACCAGGACATCACTTTTAAAATTTTATTTTTGTTTAATTTTCAAGATTATAGTTTAACTACAACATTTCTCCTTTCACTTTCCTCCCTTCAAACCTTCCATTCTACACTGCCCATACTCTCCTGCATCTCATGCCCCTTTAGTGACAAATTGTTATTGTATGCATACACACACACACACACACACACACACACACACAGGTTTTCTGAAGTATAATGTGTTTAGTTCTTATAATGTTACTTGTGTATATATATTTTCAGTGCTGATTGTTTCGTACTTGGCAAACCATCTTGTGAGCCAGCATGTGTGTGCTAAGAACCAAATCTAGGTCTTTTTAAGGAGGAGCTGATGCTCTAAAATGCTGAGCCATCCCTCCTGCTTCAGTTTATTTTTAAAACCTATCAAGTACAGTTTGTATTGTTTATATATCCTGAGATGTATAGCCTTTCACTAGAGTGTACCATTTACAATAGCCTCAAAGCAAACAGAGGAAGCATAGCCCCAGAAACATGAAATAAATCTAACCAAGGAAGACTTGTAAAATGAAGAAAATGTGAGAGACTTGTAAAATGAACCTTGAAGACCATGAAGAAAGTAACTGAAGAAAATATTAGAAGATAGAAAGCAGTCCAATGATCATGGACTGGAAAGATTCATAAAATGAAAATAGTCATTTTACCAAAAGCAATCTCCATATTCAACACAACCTCCATTAAAATTCCATCACATTTCTTCTCAGAAGTAGAATAATTGATCCTAAGTTTCAAATGGAAGCACAAAAGACACAAGATATCCAAAAACAATTCTGAATAACTATGACAAAAATGCTTGAGTCGTCACTGCTAAAGACACAGATATGAGCCCACAGTCTTACATCCATCTGATTTTTCTCAGAAGCTAACAATACATATCTGGGTAAAGAGAGAATCTTTAACAAATGTTGCTGTATATGAGTGAAATTATATTCTTATTTCTCAATGTCTGTAAAACTCAACTCCAAATAAAGTAAGGAACTCAATATAAGGTCTTATAGCCTAAATCAGAGAGAGGATAAATTAGGGAGTACCCTTGAATTCATTTTTTACAGAACTGAAATTTTTTTTTCTTTTATTGGGTATTTTCTTTATTTACATTTCAAATATAATTTCCTTTTCTGGTTTCCCTCTAGAAACCCTCTATCTCATTCGTCCTCCCCCTGCTTCTATAAGAGTGCTCCCCCACCCATCTACCCACTCCAACCTCACTGCCCTGGCACTGGGAATCTAGCCTTCACAGGACCAATGACCTTTCCTCCCACTGAAGCCAGACAAGGCCATCCTCTGCTACATATGCTGCTGGAGTCATGTGTTCCTCCATGTGTACTCTGGGAGCTCTGGGGGGTCTGGTTGGTTGATATTGTCATTTTTCTTATGGCATTGCAAACCCCTTCAGCTCCTTCAGTCCTTCCCCTAACTTCCCCATCGGGGACCCCATGCTCAGTCCAATGGTTAGCTGCAAGTATCTGACTAGAACAGGACTTTCTAAAAATGGAGCCCAGCAGGACAGACATTAACATCTGCAATTGAGGAATGGAACCTTATGGAACTTTAAGGGTTCTATAAAACAGAGGAAACAATCACTAAAGTAAACAGGCAGTCTATAGAATGGGGGAAAATGCTTGTGAGAAATACATCTGATTGGACATTACTGTCTAGAATATTAAAAATACTCAAAAAACTAAATGTCAAGAAAATAAATAAAACCATTTTAAATGAGACCTAAAACTAATCATCACATTTTCAAAAGATGAACTGCTAATGTCTAAGAAATGAGGCCACAGTTGCACTGACACCAAAATGCCACAAAGACCCAACAATAAAAGAAAACTTCAGATCAATTTCCCTTATGAATATCAATGCAAAAATACTCAATAAAATTCTTGCAAACCGAATCCAAGAACACATCAAAACAATCATTCACCATGATCAAGTAGGCTTCATCCCAGGGATGCAGGGATTGTTCAATACTCGGATATCCATCCATGTAATCACTACATAAAGATACTCAAAGGAAAAAAACCACATGGTCATTTCATTAGATGCTGAAAAAGCATTTGACAAAGTTCAACATCCCTTCATGATAAAAGTCGTGGAAAGATCAGGAATTCAAAGAGCATACCTAAACATAGTAAAAGCAATATACAGTAAATCAATGGCCAACATCACACTAAATGGAGAGAAACTCAAAGCATTAAAATCAGGGACTAGGCGAGGCTGCCCTCTCTCCCCCTATCTATTCAATATAGTACTTGAAGTTCTAGCTAGAGCAATTAGACAACAAAAGGAGGTCAAAGGGATACAAATTGGAAAGGAAGAAATCAAAATATTGCTATTTTCAGATGATATGATGGTATACTTATGTGACCTGAAAAACTCTACCAGAGATCTCCTACAGCTGATAAACACCTTCAGCAAAGTGGCTTGATACAAAATTAACTCAAACAAATCAGTAGCCTTCCTACTGATAAGAAACAGGCTAAACAGGCTGAGAAAGAAATTAGGGAAATGACACCCTTCACAATTGTCACAAACAATATAAAATATCTTGGTGTGACTCTAACCAAACAAGTGTATGACAAGAACTTCAAGTGTCTGAAGAAAGAAACTGAAGAAGACCTCAGAAGATGGAAAGATCTCCCATGCTCAGGGATTGGCAGGATTAATATAGTTTAAATTGCTGAAAGCAATCTACAGATTCAGTGCAATCCCAATCAAAATCCCAACTCAATTCTTTATAGACCTAGAAAGAGCAATTCTCAAATTCATGTGGAATAACAAAAAACCCAGGATAGCAAAAACTATTCTCAACAATAAAAGGACTTCTGGGGGAATCAGCCTCCCTGACTTCAATCTGTATTACGGAGCAGTAGTGATAAAAACTGCATGGTATTGGTAGAGTGACAGGCAGGTAGATCAATGGAATAGAATTAAATACCCGGAAATGAACCCACACACTTATGGTCACTTGATCTTTGACAAAGGAGCTAAAACCATCCAGTGGGAAAAAGACAGCATTTTCAACAAATGGTGCTGGTTCAACTGGAGGTCTACGTGCAGAAGAATGCAAATTGATCCATTCCTATCTCCCTCTACAAAGCTCAAGTCCAAGTGGATCAAAGACCTCCACATAAAACCAGATACACTGAATCTAACAGAAGTGAAAGTGGGGGAAAGTCTTGAACACATTGGCACAGGGGGAAAGTTCCTGAACAGAACACCAATGGCTTGTGCTCTAAGATCAAGAATTGACAGATGGAACCTCATAAAATTACAAAGCTTCTGTAAGGCAAAAGACACTGTAAATAGGACAAAACAGCAATCTATAGATTGGGAAAAGATCTTTACCAATCCTACGTTTGATAGAGAGCTAATATCCAATGTATACCAAGAACTCAAGAAGCTAGACTCCAGAGATCCAAATAGCCCTATCAAAAAATGGGGAACAGAGCTAAACAGAGAATTCTCAACTGAGTAAACTCAAATGGCTGAGAAGCGCCTAAAGAAACGTTCAACATCCTTACTCATCAGGGAAATGCAAAACAATAGAACCCTGAGATTTCACCTCACACCAGTCAGAATGGCTAAGATCAAAAACTCAGGTGACAGCAGATGTTCTCAAGGATGTGGAGAAAGAGGAACACTCCTCCATTGCTGGTGGGAATGCAAGCTGATACAACCTCTCTGGAAATCAGTTTCGCAGACTCTCATTAAAATGAACATAATACTACCTGAGGACCCAGCTATACCACTCCTGAGCATATACCCAGAAGGTGTTCTAACATGTAATAAAGACACAGATTCCACTATCTTCATAGCAGCCACATTTATAGTAGCCAGAAACTGGAAACAACCCAGATGTCCCTCAGCAGAGGAATGGATACAGCAAATGTGGTACATTTACACAATGGAATACTACTCAGCTATAAAAAACAATAACTTCATGAAATTGGCAGGCAAATGGATGGAACTTGAAAATATCATCTTGAGCGAGTAAACAGAGTCACAAAAGAATGATCATGGTATGTACTCACTGATAAGTTGTTATTAGCCCAAAAGTTCGAAATACCCAAGAGTCCCATCACAGCAACCTTAGGGCTGAGAGTTCCCAGATGGAGGACTTTGAGAAGGGACTGAAGGAGCTGAGGGAGTTTGCAGCCCCAGGAAAGGAGCAACAGTGGCAATTGACCTGACTCTTCAATTCTCCTGGAGACTGATCCACCAACCAAAGAATACACATGGAGGGACCCATGGTGCTGGCCACATATGTGGCAGAGGAGGGTCTTGATAGACATCAGGGGGAGCAGAGGTACTTAGGACTGAGGGTATTAGATCCCTCAGTATAGGAGAATGCCAAGGAGGGATGACGAGAGTGGATAGGTGGGCGGATCGGGGAATACCCCCATAGTGGCGGGGGGTGGGGGGGGAATGGGGAGGTTCCAATGGGGCAATCTGGAAAGGGGGAAACATTTGAAATGTTAAGAAAGTATGAAAAAAATGAAAAGAAAATAAAAAAATAAAACTAAAAAAGAAAAGAAAAGAAATATATTTAAAAATATTCTGGTTATATAAAATAAATTCCTTAAAGGTTTAACAACTCTCCTTAATATTATCTTTTCCTTAATATCCTTAATAATATCTTTTCTTTCTCCCTTGTCTTGTGTAGACTCCTCCCTTTTCATTTTCCTAGTTAAAGCCCTGTATCCTTTGGTACACTCTTTACCATCACTGGTTTTTTTATATTCCTAGTTTCTGTGTTTACTTTGAATCATGTATTCATATCAGAAGACTTGGAACTAGATACTACAAATGTAAGATCATATGGTGTTTTCTTTTCTAGGTGTGGATAACTATACCCAAAATCATAGTTTACGATCATACATTTACCTGAGAATTTCATGATTTTATTTTTTCTTTAGAACTGTATAGTATATATCTGTATCTATCTAAATATAGCTATATAATACTATATATATATATATATATATATATATATATATGTCACATTTTCACTATCCATAATTCAAAGAGTCATAACCAATATCGTATTTCTTGGAATTCATTTGAATATTAGAAATAACAAATCATTTTATATTAAATTAAAACCAAAATTTTGCTTGTCAAATATAAACTTAATCCATAAGTAAGCATACCAGACACAAAACATACGATAGGACCAACATGGTGCAGTAGTAGCATGCATACCTTAACAATTGCCAACAGCTCTCCAATTGGACTTTGGAGATGATCAACAAGAGGGAGACCATGCTTGGTACTGGAAGCCTAGCTAACTACTCAGTGTTAGAGATATTATAGTTATTGGAAAAAAATTATAACCAGTAATTTATTAACCACATAATCCCTAACAGGCATCTATAACCATTCACCCTTTATATCCACAAAAAAGTGTACCCCTCCTTAAATGCACTTTTCTTTGCAACAGGTAGATGCTACTATAGAAAACTATAACCAAGAAAAATGTAGAGCTCTTGAGCCAAGTCCTAATGGAAACATCCACAAAACATCCCCCAAATCAAAGGCCTGGGAAACCTTGTAAAAAAAAAAAAAGGGGGGGTGGAAAGATTGTAGGAGACAGAAAGAAGACCAACAAGTTTGTTGAGAGAATGTGTCTCCTAGTAATATCAGAAGCTACATCCATAAAGTCTTACCAACATGACTGTACAAGCATGAGCTTAATAAGGATGATATCAATG
This sequence comes from Rhynchomys soricoides, assembly GCA_019843965.1. Lineage (NCBI taxonomy): Eukaryota > Metazoa > Chordata > Mammalia > Rodentia > Muridae > Rhynchomys > Rhynchomys soricoides. The sequence goes on along the minus strand of JADRCH010000067.1, from coordinate 3,619,277 downwards.
AACATGTCAAACTGGACAGAAAAAAAGCTCATGAGGCCTCAACCCTACACTAAGAACAAGAGACGATCAGGTGAGCTGGGGTTGGAAGAGGTAGATTTACCCATGGAAGAGCACACTAACTGGTTTGTCCAGTACCAAACAATTAGCACCAAAAATAAACATACAAATTATGTTAGATGAACTTAACACATTATATTTAGGAAATCATAAGTATATGCATATATGCATACAATAACAACTAACGACTAAAGGACCATGAGATGAAAGAGAATGTGAAGGGGTATATTGAAAGGTTTGAAGCGAGGAAAGTGATTGGAGAAATGTTGTAATTAAACTATAATCTTAAAAATTAAAAAAAATAATTAAAATTAAATTTTAAAACTGATGTCCTGGTAACTTGTTCAATTGTACTAACCATAAACACCTAATGGTAATTAAAATTCAGCGCCTTGAGGGTTGTAATAGCTTCACCATACTTTTTTTTCCTTTTAGTTTCTAGAGTTTGCTTTCTCTAACTCCAGTTCCAGGAGACTGAAGATCTTGTCTGGGCTTCTTGGCCACCAGGCACACACATTATACACAAACATCACAGACAAACCTACCAATGCACATAAAATGAACATTTTTTAACTAAAAATCAAATAAAAGAGAGCACAATGTTGGTTATGAAGAGAGAGAATCAAGGATGAAATAATCAAATAATATTTTATGAAATTCTCCAATGATTAATTCTAAAATAAGAGAAAATATATTTCAATAAGTGCAGAAATCTTTTGTGCCAAATGAATTTGCTGATGTAGAGATTCTTCCAGTGTTTCAAAACATTGAGTGATGGACTGTTCTCAGCTAGTTTATTTGTTTGTTTGTTTTGGATATTTATTTACATTTCAAATGTTTCCCCTTTTCAGGTTTCCCTTGGGGAACCCCCATACCAACACCCCTCACCAAGCCTCTATGGTGTACTCCCTCACTCACCCACCCACTCCTGTCTTCCCTCCCTGGTGTTCCCCTATACTGGGGCATCTAACACTCTCAGACCCAAGGGCCTCTCCTCCCACTGATGTCCAACAAGGCCCTCCTCTGCCACATATGTGGCCAGCACCACGGATTCCTCTATGTGTATTCCTTGGTTGGTGGTCCTTTCTCCGGGAGCTCCGGGGGTTCTGGCCAGTTGACACTGTTACACCCTCCGTGGGGTTGCAAACAGCCTCAGATCCTTCAGTCCCTTCTCAAACTCTTCCATCCGGGACCCCACACTCAGTCCAATGGTTGGCTGTGATCATTAGCCTCTGTATTTGTCAGGCCTGCCTGAGCCTCTTTGGAGACAGCTTATCATGCTTCCATCAGCAAGCACTTCCCAGCACCCATAATAATGTCTAACTTTGGTGGATATATATGGGATGTATCCCCTGGTGGGGCAGTCTCTGGATGGCCTTTCCTTGAGTCTCCACTCTACACTTTGTCTCAATATTTCCTCCTGTGAGTATTTTGTTCATCATTCTAAGAAACACTGAAGCATTCACATTTTGGTTTTCCTTCTTCTTAGGCTTCATATGGTCTGTGAATTGAATCTTGGGTATTCTGAACTTTTGGGCTAATATCCAATTATCAGTGAGTACATACCGTGTTTGTTCTTTTGTGACTGAGTTACCTCACTCAGGATGATATTTTCAAGTTCCATCCATTTACCTGTGAATTTCATGAAGTCATTGTTTTTAATAGCTGTGTAGTATTCCATTGTGTAAATATACCACCTTTTCTGTATCCATTCTGTTGAGGGACATCTGGGTTGCTACCAGCTTCTGGCTGCAGCTAGCATGGAGTCAGTCAGGGGCTCCTGACCCTGGACATGTAATGCACATAGTACTTTATAACCCCCTTTTTAAAGACTTACTGGATTTTCCAGATGAAAAAAATTTTTAATTAATTTTTTTTTACTTATTCACTTTACATCCCACTCACCCCCCCCCCTTGTTCATTGCCTCCCACAATCCTTCTCCCATTGCTCCCTTGCCTTCTGCTCTGAGAGGGTGGGGGTTCCCTGGGTACTCCCCTACTCTGACACTTAAAGTGTCTGCTAGGCTAGGCACTTACTCTTTCACTGAGGCCAGACAAGGAAACCTAGCCAGAAGAACATATCCCACATGCAAGCAGCAGCTTTTGGGAAAGACCCCACTCGAGTTGTTCTAGACCCACATGAAGACTAAGCTGCACATTTGTTAAACATGTACGGGGAGGTCTAGGTCAATCTGTGTATGTTCTTTGGTTGGTGGTTCAGTCTCTGAGAGCCCCAATGGTCCAGGATAGTTGATTCCATTGGTCTTCCTGGAGTTCTTATCCTCTTAGGAGTTGCAATCCTTTCTACTATTCTTCCATATGTGTCCCCAAGCTCCATCTACTGTTTGGCTGTGAGTGTATGTCTCTCTCAGAGTCAGTTAGTGGATGGGGCTAGACACCTGTCTGCAAGCTTAACAATATCATTAATAATGTCAGGGAGTGGTGGTTGACCATGGGATGGATCTCAAATTGGACTAGTTATTGTTTGGCCATTACCTCAGTCTTTGTTCCATCCCCTATTCCTGCATTTCTTGTACATAGGACAAAGTTGGGGTCAAAATGTTGGTAGTCCTATCTATCAATCCACAGGGGTTTCTGCCTGGCCACAGGAGGAAGTCTCCTTAGGCTTCATATGCCCAATGCTGTGAGTCACAGCTAAGGACTCCACCATTGATTCTTGGGCACCTCCCATATTTCAGGTCTGTGTCTCTTCATGGAGATGACTCCTACCTCCGACCTGCCAGTGGTTGCAGATTTCCATTTATTCTCATGGCCATCCGGCCATCCCGTTTCCCTCTTCATACTGGGACCCAAATCTCTCACTCCCCACTCCATCCCCTCTCTCACCCAGTTCCCTCCCTTCATCTGCCTTCCATTATCATTACATTCCCTCTTCCAAGTGAGGCTCAAGCATCCCTGCAAATAAAGCTGCTATGAACATAGTTGAGAAAATGTCTTTGTGGGATGGTGGAGCATCTTTTGGGTAAATTGCCAGGAATAGTATAGCTGGGTCTTGAGGTAGAACTATTCCAAGTTTTCTGAGAAACCATCAAACTGAGTTCTAGAGTGATTGTACAAGTTTGCACTGCCACCAGCAATGGAGGAATATTCTGCTTGTTCCACATCCTTGCCAGTATGTGCTGTCACTTGATTCTTTGGTCTTAGCCATATTGATTGGTATAAGATGAAATCTCAGAGCTGTTTTGATTTGCATTTCCCTGATGACTGAGGACAAGAATAAAATAATTTTAATTGAGTTTAAGCACAACAGATTTGGATTTGGATACAACTAATCTTTGGACAGTGAATTTCAATGTATTACAAATAATATCTTTCTTGTTCATCTCAAAGGGTATTTCATCATGAAGTATAAAATTTAGATGAGTGGATTGGCCATGTGATACTTCAGTATTGAAAACTCCATTTTCATTTCAGGAATGAATAATTTAATTACATAGATTATTTCCTTCAGGTGATGAAATTCCAGGAGCTCTTAGCAAGTTGTAGTTCCGTTTGCCTGAAAATGAAAACACAGCTTCTGACTAGTTTGAGACTAATTATGTTCACAGTGAGATAAGACAACACTTGGCCAACTGTGTTGCTTCAATCACCAACTGTTTCAATCACCAGTAGATTTTCTGCCAAATTTGTGGTCTATATTTGAATTAATGTAAGGTGTGATGCTGTCTCTGAAACAACATGGAAGTAGGACACAGAAGTAGAGAAAATTTAATGGAGCATGCACTTAATCAATGCACACTGAAGAAATGATTTCTTGAAAAGTAGAGTATGTAGAAAATGAATGCATGTTTTCTGATGAGGACTATGCTCTAAAAGAATTAGCTACCCATTGCCATAAAGTATTTCAAAGTATAAATAGGATTGTAACAATCTGGGCATTATGGAATATCACTAATTCTTCCCGTGTCAGATTTTTTAAAATTACCTTTCTCAATTTTTTCCCATTTTAAAGATCAAGTATTTATGTTATATACTTTTTGTACTATGCATTCATTATCACATTATATCTAATACTGGAGATACTGTATATAGACTACTGGAACAGTCTAATTTCTCTTATTCATATTTTTTCAATTTGACTGCCTAAGTATATAACCATAATGCTAACACTGTAAGTTCTGTGCCCACCTTTATCACTTCTGAATCTGCTCAGTGGGTGGAGAGAAGTCCTTTATCTCTATGATGACATTTGTGGAAGAAAAAATCTCTCAAGTGCTTGGCTGTTTGAGCAAATACATATACTGTGTAATTTGCATTGTGTGTGGGGTGGGTGCTGGTGTTGGTGGTGAGGTTTTTTTTGGGGGATGGAGAGATGTTTGGAGCTTTTAATAGATTTTGTACAAACAAGGCTATCTCTCACAGTATTCCAGGTGAGCCTAGCTTAAACCAGGTACACAGTTACTAGCTATGGTGACAAGAAATTACATTCTTTTTCTTCCTTCCTTCATTCCTTCCTTTTTTTTTTTTTAACCTACTTATAGATGAGCTTTCTTTTTACACCTTTTACATACATGGAAGTGTTATTAGTGTATCTGAGTGTTTGTATGAGGACCTGTCTATTGAGTTAACTGGCCCATAAAACTTTCTGTTGTGTCACATTTTATGCTTCTCAAGAAAATGCACCTTTAAAGGTGATATTAGGGGAGAGGAGCTTAAGTACAAAGATGAGTGAGAAAGTGGGGCAGCAAAGGGGTTGCAAGGAGGGATAGCTAGCTCTAAGGATATTTAAAATATCATTTAGGAATTTACTATTTTATAAGGTACATACACATAAAAAAGTTTAATTGGGGTTAACTTTATGCAGTGTTTTATACTTACAGAAGAAGCCAAAGTTTGCCAAATGAAAAAGACAGCAGTGGGTGTGGGGTACCTTCCCTTTAATTGTTCATCAGCTTGTTAATTTTGTTGTTGTTTTAATGTATATAGGAGAATCCAGAAAACTGTGATTGGTAATATCTCTAAAAATATGGACCTAGGCTATATAAGAAAAGTATTTTTATGTAAGCCTGAAAACAAACCATTAAGTAGATTTTTTCTGTGATCCCTACTCTCTCTAGTTTATACATGGTTTTTCCTTATTTCTAAACAGATTCTTTAACAAGCAGTACAGTAAAATCTATATCCCATGTACATTAGAGCTTTGTTGAGGTGACCAAATGCTGTCACCCAAAAGTAAGTTAGGAAGGAAGGATTTATTGGGCTTACACTTCTACCTGGTAGTCCATCACTGAAGGAAGCCAGGAAAGAAACGCAAACAGGGCAGGGACCTGAAGGCAGGAGCTGATGCAGAAGACATGTAGTGGTGCTGCTTCTGGGGTTGATTCTTATGGTTTTTTTTGCTCTTGTTTGTTTGTTTTAACTCAGGACCACAAGCTCAGGGATGGCACTACTCACAATGAGCTGGTCCCTCTCCCTTAAATCCTTAATTAAGATAATGTTCTACAGGCCAACCCACATACTGATAGTATGAATGTATTTTCTCAAACTATGTTTCCTTCTTTTAGATGACAATAGTATGTGACAAATTGAAGCCAATCCAGCCAGTACACCATTTGCACTGGACTGAAACTAAATCCTTACCACCTGCTCTAATGTGCTTGTCTATTGGTATGAGAAACACCATGAAAAAAAAGCAACTTGTGGAGGAAAGAGTTTATTTGGTCAACATATCCCAATCACAAACCATCACTGTAGGAAGCAAAATCATCCCCATAAATAAGCCCATAGTTCAATCTCATGGAGGCAAATCCTCAACTGAAGTTCTTTCTTTCATGGTGTGTCAAGTTGATAGCTAGGGGTGAACATGATAGTCTCCTCTTGTCAATGCTGATATACGAACATATCACATCAAACTGTAACCTTTCCTTTGCTTTTTTGCTCCTAAGATCTTATATTAAAATTATAAGATAAAATACAATATAAATTTTAATGTTTTTTAATAATATGCTTTTGCAAAATAGGAAAATAAAAATGAGTTAACCCATTTCTTACTCTAACAGAAAAGAGCAATAGCACAAAACAACCACATTTAAGCAAAACCAAAGTTCAAGTTCAATATTATAGCTCCAAAATCTTGTAGCTCAGTGTCTGACAACTGACAAAGTGCTGGGCTCCAGAGGCCATTGGGAGTGTTACTCCTGTGCCTCTGCCACCCACACCACACAGAGCTTGGTTTATATGGTCAGGCCACATCCATTTCATTCCTGCTCCTTCTCTAGAAGGATGTCTTACAGACTAGGTAAATCTAATATCCTGGTGTCTCCCCTGCAATGGCATTTCCAGTACCCTTTGTTGCTTCCTTGTGGTTTCATATCTCAGCTTTTCTTCATTACCCCTTCAGTCCTGCGATATCCATTGCAAGTGAGGCTGTACCTTCATGGATAGCCTTTCCTGCCTTCTAACAGTGCCTTTCTTTAGCTCTGCTTTGTGAACTCTTCATGTCTTCAAAATCAATATAATGTGTCAAGTTCAGCTACCAGTTCCATATTCAGTCTTGACCCTGAGAAAATACTTACCAGAAGCCTTCACATCAACAATACTGTTTTTGTTTTGTTTTGTTTTGCTTTTGTTTTTAATTTCAGCTGATTTTTTAGCTATAGCTAACAATTATGGTTTGTCCTTCTAAATTAAAGATTTTCCCCCCACATCTTATCTGAGTTGCCACTAGAGGGTGCAGCCCAATTCATAGTGGGTCGTCCTCATTCAAACAATCTGATCAAGAAAATCCTTCACTGGAGTATGCAGAGACTTATGACTTACATGATTGCATATGCTGTCAACAGCAACAATGAAGCATCACAAGCCCATCCCTTATCAGCCTGGCACTCAGTCACATTACCTTACGTCATACTTAATTTCCAAATGAAAAGAATAAGAAGATCATAAGTCTATCTATAGATACCCTACATACAATCACAAACAGCGTTTATATTTTATAGTACATAGCTAATTCCCTTGAGGAATATTTAGTCTTCTATTATTTAATAACTTAAATATAATAACACAAATTTATAATATTTCACCAATGATATAATCTCAATCAATATTACACCACAAAGTAACATTGAGGAAAGCTCAAATTTCAGCTTAATATTTTTATATGTATGTTGAATCATGTTAGTAAAAAAATAGGACAGAAATACTCTTGTCAATTAAAGTCATTATTTCTACAAGTGGACATGTGTCCCTAGCTGGCATTTATGAATACATTTCTATACTTTCCACTGTCTATGTCCACCACCTTTACCAAGTACTTCAGCAAGTACTGGTTCTTTTACTAGAAGGGTGAGCCATCCCTTCATCCCTTAAGGGTTTGTGCCCTTTGTTATTTTGCCTCAGTTAAGGGATGTTGTTTCCTATTCACCTTTATCAATCACAAGGTATGATAATACCAAGAGATGCTCTAAAGTGTCTTCTGCACTCCAGATATAATCTTCTTTATTGCTTTACCATGTAGAGAAGCAGTCCAATTTCCCCCTAATAGTTTAGATCAATCACAGCTCCTAACACTGTTATTCCTTTATAGCCTGTTGACTTAATGACATTAGAAACCAAGAGTTGCCAGAGGGGAGTCTTAGCTTCCAGTACAATAGAATTGTTCTGAACCTTGGCCAAAAGACTTTCTTTTCTGGATCCAAAACATATGGACCAGCAAAACATGCCATCAGGAAGATAGAAAGCCAAAAATTTTATATTGGATATCTAAAGCTGATAGTAAGTGAAACCATTCCCATCTCTACACTTTAAACTCTGGGACTTTGAGTCCTGCATATATGAAATAGGATCACACATTGGATCCATACACAGCCTTCTAAGGAACTCTTCTCCAAGCTCCTATACCCCTAGGGAATACTGTCACCTATTTGGTCTGTAACTGTGCCATTACTAAGACACCTCACAGTTTTCTCAAGCAAGCTCTCAGAGTAATGGAAAATATACTAAATCCAGTTAATTTCCTGAGCATGACTTCACTGATGCACTTCTTTGGCTATGAAGTGAATTTTTTGGCTGGAAATGGTGCTGTATGTTGTTGGATGACAGTGACTAAAGCATTATGAAAGCCCTTGGGCAGTCATTTCAGCAGAAGCATCCCATGAAGGAAAGTCAAGTCTGAAAGCAGAGTAAGTATCATTTCCAGTAAGGACATCACACTGTTGTTTTTACAATAGAAATGGCTGAGTGCCTACAACCTGCAACCAGGTTGCTGACTGGTCACTATATAAAATGATTCCATCTTGGAAGTTTAGTGTTGGTTTAATTTCTGGGCAGTTATTTGCAGACAACCAGCAGACAGAAGCTGGAAACCCTGTAGTTGAATTAGGGAAAAGTTGGAAGAAGCTGAGGAGGGCAACCCCACAGGAAGACCAGCCAACTCTACTAACTCAGACCCCTGAGATTTCTCAGACACTGAGCCACTAAACAGGCAGCATACACTGGCTGATATGAGGCCTCTGACACATATATAGCAGAGGATTGTCTGGTCTGGCCTCATTGAAAGAAAATGCCCCTAACCTTTGAGAGACTTGAGGCCCTAAGACTTGGGGAGGCCTGACAGGGGGTGACATCCTCTTGGAGACATGGGGAGGAGGAATGTGATGAGAAAGTGATTGATCTGATAGAATAATAACATCTAGAATAAATAAAAAACTTAAATTTTATTGAATGACCCCAAATCAGTAGTCCAGTCAATAGATACAGAAGATAATTGAACAAATATTTTTCAAAATATGATAAAATTTTAAACATCTTTTAAAGAAAATTACACTGAAATATATCATAGCATTCTAGTCAGAATGTGCATAAGGGGAAAATATCAAATTCTGAGTGAAATGTAGAGAAAACTCATTTATACACCTCAGTGTCTGTCAATGAAAAAATAGAAAGAGTATCATAACAATAAAGGAAAACAAAATCGAACTTTTTTCATGAAAATGGACAGCTTTTAAAGTCATAGCATCGGGCAAAATGAGACAGACTTATAAATATGAGTAGTATAGAGTGGTATAACCTGGCTGACCTCAGATATAGGAGTCTGCAGCTCTCAGTTTGCAGAGGCTCGGGCAGGACACATGCAGTGCAGTGCAAGGTGATTCATGCAGAAGCCATGTGGAGAACATGAAGGGAAGTCAACATGTACTACAGTCATTTACCAGCCAAGCCATCTTAGTTTTTGGCCTCACAAACTAATTACTTTCCCAAAGAGGCATAAGAATAAAAAGGACCGAAAGCCATTACAAAAAGATGTAGCTGAAAAAACAACATACTAAAGAATTTCTTATCAAACAAGAATTCAAAGTGGCTCAGTTAGACACTTCAAAGTGGCCCTTATTACTAAAGAATTTTGATAAACTATGTAAGGACAACGTACTATACACCTATTCCTTGTGGCTCAAAATCTCTGAAAAGAGAGAGCCACAGGTTTCTTTAATCTTGACAAGCTCTCTAGCCACCCCTTTCCAGTGACGTAGTAGCCTGGATCAGATGAATACTTCAGGTAAAGAAGACAGGCAACAGTGGCACACTGGATCCCAAAGTGACTGGTTGTTTAATTGTGTGCATTGAACAAGTCATTCATTTGGTGAAATCACAATAGACTGCAGACAAGGAGTATGTTGGAATTGTCTTGCTGCACAATGCTTTTATTGAAGTTGGTGCTCAGAGTTCTAAGGCCCTAGACTGGCAGATACCCTGTTTCAGTGACCCACACTTAACTGCTGCAATAAAGAGACAGCTTCGAGTGAAGACTATCTACAAGAGCAAAATGACAGAATATGATCCTGAAAGAAGATTCGGAATCTTTTGGGTGAGCTGTGAAGCTGGCACCTACATTCAGACACTATGCTTTCCCTGTGGCTTGTTACTGGAAGTTGGTGGTCAGATGTACGAACTTTGGAGGGTGTGTTCTGGAGTCTTGAGTGAAAAGGATCACATGGTGAAAATGTGTGACATACTTGATGCTCAGTGGCTGTATGATAACAATACGGATCAGAGTTACTTGAATGGAGTGTTTGTTTACCTTTTAGCATCTCATAATCGTCTGGTTATGAAACAGTACAGTGAATGTGATCTACAAAGGGCCAAGATCATGCTTTCTTGGTTCCAAGGTCATAGCATTGAAGTTTACCAGAAGATTGTGGTCATTACCATGGAGGGGGAAGCTATCTCTGTGGCTATTACATTGATGACTACAGCAGTGATTTCTATCTGTGACCATGTTATAGTGGTCAAGGAAAAGAGGGTGATCATGGAAAAGACACTTATTCTCAGGTGGAGTTTAGGTCTAAATACAACTCAGAAGAAGATGATGATCAAGCAGGGCCTTCTGGACAAGCATGGCAAACCTACAGACAAACAGGATTATTTTGACTACACTAATTCTGGCAAGAGAACACAGGTTGCAGAAGCTGTAGAAGCCCCTCATTTAGCTGCTAAAGCAGCAAAAACAGTGAAAAGGAAGAGGGATAGTGAGAGTGGAAGTGATGAGACCCCTCCAGGAGTTTCCCAATTGAAGAAGGAAAAGAAGAATAAGAAGGATAAAACTGTGCTGGAAAGTGGGGGTGAGGCTAGAGGTGGGAGCCATGACTCCACCAAACAGAAAAAAGAAAGTGGAAGTGGTGGAAGAGATTTGTGAATAGTAAAAGCCACTTCCTGAAGTATTATGTCCAGCTCGAAGGAGAAATGAAAGCCTTATCGAAAAAACTTTGTGGAGGGAGTTGAACAGAGGTCCCAAACAGAGTAGAAAGTTCTGATACACTTTAGCTCTGACACTTGTGACCTCAGTGGTTAGCTGGTGTGGCCATCTCATCCTGTCCTGTCCTATTTCAAGGGAATGGGAGATAAAATCAGTTTTTTTGGTTTTACCTCCAACCCCCTGCTTGCTTGAGGAAGCCGAACCTTTTGACATGGCACTGCCTAGTAACTGTCTGCAGCTGTCTACTAATGTCCATTTTAAACAATGCTGTAGATAGTCCTCTCCTACTTTGCTTTGAAAAAATGTCTGTAAAAATTAAATCTGCTCAATAAAATGATATAGAACCTTCTACAAGTAAAAAAGAATGTAATTGAGCTATGTTCCCTGGGAAGTCTTACCTCCACTGTCCTATGAGAAGTGCTCTATCCTTGCATCAGGTATTGACCTTGCTGGCCTGGTGGTGTCCATGGTGTTTAGGCTAGTATTCTGTTGC
>JADRCH010000067.1:3575275-3608006 GCA_019843965.1 Rhynchomys soricoides | reverse complement strand
CTGTTGCTGGCCTGGTGGTGTCCATGGTGTTTAGGCTAGTATTCTGTGCACTTTTGTGTGCAACAGGATTTATCCAACCTCACCTGGCTACTTATGTTTGTTGTGGAAGCCAAGGAGTTCCTATAATTTCCTGTTTTGATGTTGGCTTTCTTTTGAAGGATGGAGATATTCCTTGCTGGGAGAATGTAGTTTGTAGGTTTTTAAAAGTATTCCTGTTAGATTTACTAATTGATAAGAATCTTGGACTGGCAGAGCAAAATTGAGAATATTTTTATTAAAAACCTGGAGATTGTGTCTCAAAAAATAGCATATATTTACTCCTATATGTAAGAAAAGAAATGACAAATATAGTCAGTGGAACTATTTGGTAGAGGAAGGGTTTACACCAAGGCTGAGGGGCTGCAAATAACTTACATGTTCTATAAAAATATGAAAAACTCACAGTGAACTACAATTTTGTACAATTAATATAGTAATTAAAACTTCCCTGGTAGAGGGAAAAGTAAGTTTTAAAACTTCCATGGACTTGTGACTTTCAAAGATTATTTTTTTTCTTATTCATTTCTAGCCTTACTGATTTGTTCTTAGAAAAATTATTCAAACTGGTTAAAAGTTTTAAAGTATATGTTAAAATTTGTTTCATGCTAATCTTTTGATCTATTCCAGAGACCAGGCACAGGCAGAGGATGAAAATGAGTTTTGCCAGGTGTGAGACAGACCGATTTAGGTACATTTAGTCTAGTGTAAAATTTGATTATTTTCTTTGTTGTTTTCTTACCCTGACAAGTTGTCCACTGTTGATAGTGTAGTATTATAGGCCTCAGCTACTATGCTGGAGTGTCTCTCCTTAACATATTTTACCTTGTTTTGTATATTTGAATGCTGTGATATTAAATACGCATATACTTACATTTGTATCTAATTTTATTTCTCTTGATGAATTCACCACCTATTAGTCATAGTAGCATTATGTTTTGTTCTACCCATTTACTTTGAGTCTTAATGTGTCCTTACAGGTGGAGAAAACTTACAAGCAATGTTTATTTTTTAAAATATGGATTGAATTCTGTGTAGTTACATTCAGTGTAATTAGTGGTAATGGTTGTACTAAACCCACTGACAGTATCTTCTATAGTTCTGTTGTGGATATTTTATATCCAAATTTTATACTTTCTTTTGATAATTATATAATATGTTATATTATTAATAAATTTTGAGTTTCTTATTATTATATTTGGTTTATTACACATCCTTTGCTTTGTAGTTTTTATATGCTATACACAAATATCTTCTGATAATAAAAAGCTAATTCTGATATTTATTTGTTTAAAATTTTTTGAGACAGGTTCTCTTAGAACCCAGGCAGGGTTTCAACTCATTAGTTAGCTTAGGGTAACATTGAACTCCTGTTTCTCTTGCTTTCCTTTCTAAGTGCTAGAGTTGCAGACATGTTAATACACACTTGGTTTTATATGGTACTAGCTATCAAAAATGGAGAGATTTGTATGTGTCAGGCAAGCATTTTATTAACCAAGCTATTCTCCAACTGGATTAGATCCAGTTGCTGTATTAGTATAAGGTCTCATACTAATCTATGTTGCCTGGTCTTGATACAAAGTTGGTAAAGACAGCCTCACTACTTTGCAACTTGGGCTGATGTGAAGCTGGATTCTGTCCAACTCTTATAGTATTTAAAAGCTTGTAGAGTTTTGGTGGTGCTAAGGCCTGTATTTCAGGAGTAATGTTACAGTTGGCAATAAGAGTCTTTCTCACCTTGATGTAGACTGCCTTTGCTTGGTGGTGAGGCTGTTCTATAGTTCCATCTATGCATACTGGACTGATGATATGTATAGCCTATGGTTGGGGTTAAGTACTGGAGATAGTCATTTGATTATTAATAAGCAGGGTAAAATGTAAACCCCATAACTTCAGGGACATGTACTTAGAAGGAATGCTTAGAAGTCTAGGAGATCTATCTGTACACTCTTGTCTATACCTGGTGGTGTCCTGGTTAAGTTTTTATCATCCTGACATAATCTAGAATCATCTGGAAGGAGAAATCTCATACAAGAACATGCCTCCATCGTACTTCATGTAGGTCACTCTGTGAAAGCATTCTCTTGAATAATGATTAATTAATTAATGCCATTGTAGCCTGTGCCATCCCTGAGCATGTGGTCTTCCTGGGTTGTATAAATTAGCTGAGCAAACCATAGAGAACAAACAAGTAAGCAGTGGTCCTCTATGTCTTCAGCTTCAGTTCCTGTCTCCAGGTTCCTGCCTTGAGTTCCTGCCCAGACTTCACTCAGTGATAAGATGTGATGGAGAAGTATAAGTCAAAGAAATTCCTTCTCAAGTTGCTTTTGGTCACAGTGTTTACTAATGTGATTGAAAGAAAACAAATAAGCTCTCTTTATTGCCTACTAAATAGGTGGCATACAGCATACCGAGCACTGGACTCTAAGATGGTCCCTTAGGCAAGTGAGTCTGTGGGACTGTGAAAAGCATCCTGGTGTCTGGTTAAGCTAAGGTTTAAAACCCTGAGACCCAGCAGGGGATAACCCTACAAGGGACAGTATGCATTTTGCCATGCTTATGGGCCCCAGGCTCCTGACATGAGGCCACAGCTCTCCATAGGTCTGTGACTATTAGTCACATAGCCCTAAGCCCCTCCACAGGTAGAAGTGTGGTCACGTAGCCTCAAGACATTCCCATTTTAATGAGGCACCTAGAGGCTTAGCCAATAAAATCCCCTTGTCCTTCCCTGCCAGTCCTCCCTGCAAAAGGTATTTAAATCTGAGGCCTGCCCCGAGATTTTGGAGTATGCTTTCACTCATCAACACTCTCAGCCTTGACAATAAACGCCCTAAAACTATGGACTGTCTCTTCTTCATCAGGATCCACTGTGGGGAACGATGGAACAAGCCTTTGTCTAAAGAGCAGCATCTAGTCTCTCACACTGCCAGCCAGGGCCTCTACCAAACCAACCCAGCTAGTTGGCAACAAGCCAAAGACTTGGTCCCTGGTGGGACCCAGCCAAGCTCCTCCTTGCTTTTCCCCCTTGGCCCCAGGCTAGATCCAGCTTTCAGGCTCCTACTCTGTTCTCAGCTCTTCTGAGGCATCCAGTGGCACCTGGCATGCCCAAAAGCCTGAGAACCAGACGGAGCCAGTTCCATCTGTACCCCCAGGCAGAGCTCCCCCACACCCAGGCAGTGTCCTGTGGCTTCTCATAGCCCGACACCGGCTGATGTCTGGCGGTACGGAAGAGTGAGCTCAGCCAAACTTCCTGCATCTTGTCTCTCCCAGAGGCCCTAGCCCTGGAGGAAAACTCTGGACCTCTCCCACCACCATTAACCCAACATGAGTCCTGTTCTCTATTCTGCTGCAAAGTTTGGAAGAACAGTGATAGACCCAGTCACCCTTCTGATTTTATGAACTTTCAGTGACTCAATGGTTTTCAGTGTTCTGATTTTCATTATCTTAAATCAAGTACTGTTTTTAAACCTGATACCCCAACTCAATTCTATTTCCTTCCACCCAAAACAACTGGGCTTACAGGGAAAATGCTTGGAATATGAAGGGACATCTGTTACCAAATATTTTATTATTGTCTTCTTCAATGCACTGTTCATTCTTGCTGAAAGTGTGAACTTATCTTCTCACTTATTTTCCTAAGTCTATGCTGGTAGATTTATTTGAGGTCTTGAACTTGAGGAGTTTGTGGAAAGATACCATTACAGCAAACAGATTCTACCTGCTATTAAGTAAGGCTGCTGCCCTTTCCACTAATGTTGCTATATGTTTTTATCATAGGAACTAAACATTATGCTGAATATTTGGCCATGACAGGCAGATTTGTATGGACCATTTAATATTTATCTTTCATAAATTTTGTTGAGACCAGAAGAAGACAAGCATATGAGTGTATAAGTGGCATTTTCAGATAGTTAAATGTGCAACAACTTCCTTATTGGCTCTTCTGTTTTTTGTTTTCTCTTTTCTTTTTATTGAATATTTTCTTTATTTACATTTCAAATGTTATACCCTTTCCTGGTCCCCATGGAATCCCCCTATCCAATCCACCCTCCCCCTGCTTCTATGAGGGTGTTCCCCCACCCATCCATCCACTCCCACCTTCCCGCTCTTTCATTCCCCTACACTGAAAAATAGAGCATCATAGAACCAAGAGCCTCTTCTCCCATTGATGTCTGACAAGGCCATCCTCTGCTCCATATGTGGCTGGATCCTTGGGTCCCTCCATGTGTACTCTTTGGTTGGTTGATTAGTTGGGATCAGGTTGTTCTTCTTATCGGGTTGCAAACCCCTTTACCTCCTTCAGTTCTTTCTCTAAATCTTCCATTGGGAACCCCATGCTCAATCCAATGGTTGACCATGAGCATCCCCTCTGTATTTATAAGGCTCTGGCAAAGCCTCTCAGGAGACAGATATATCAGGATCCTGTCAACATGTACTTTTTGACACAATAGTGTCTGCATTTGGTGAGTGTATATGGGATGGATCTACAGGTGGGGAAGTCTCTAGATGGACTTTCCTTCAGTCTCTGCTTCACACTTTGTCTCCATATTTGTTCCTGTGAGTATTTTGTTCCCCCTTCTAAGAAGGACCTGAGCATCCACACTTTGTCTTCCTCCTTCTTGAGCTTCATGTGGTCCATGAATTGTATCTTGGGTACTCTGAGGTTTGGGACTAATATCTACGTATTAGTGAGTGCATACCATGTGTGTTCATTTGTGATTGGGTTATCTCACTCAGGATGATGTTTTCTAGTTCCTTCCATTTGCCTAAGAATTTCATGAAGTCATTGTTTTTAATAGATGAGTAGTACTCCATTGTGTAAATGTACCATATATTCTGTATCCATTCCTTTGTTGAAGGACATCTGTGTTTTTTCCAGCTTCTGGCTGTTATAAATAAGGCAGCTATGAACATAGTGGAGCATGTGTCCTTGTTATATGTTGGAGCATCGTTTGGGTATATGCCAAGGAGAGGTATAGCTGGGTCCTCAGGTAGTACTATGCCCAGTATTCTGAGGAACCACCAGATGGATTTCCAGAGTGGTTGTACCAGCTTGCAATCCCACAAACAATGGAGAAGTGTTTCTCTTTCTCCACATCTTTGACAGCATCTGCTGTCACTTGAGTTTTTGAAATTAGCCATTCTGACTGGTGTGAGGTGGAATCTCAGGGTTGTTTTGATTTGCATTTCCCTGATGACTGAGGATGTTGAACATTTCTTTAGGTGCTTCTCAGACCTTCAGTATTCCTTAGTCGAGAATTCTTTGTATGTATTTTATATTAGTCCTCTATAGGATGTAGGATTGGTAAAGCTCTTTTCCCAATCTGTTGGTTACCATTTTGTCCTATTGACAGTGTTCTTTGCCTTACAGAAGCTTTGCAATTTTATGAGGTCCCATTTTATGAGGTCTTGATCTTAGAGCTTAAGTCATTGGTGTTGTGTTCAGGAAAATTTTCCCTGTGCCCACATATTGGAGGCTCTTCCCTACTTTCTCTTCTATTATTTTCAGTGTATCTGGTTTTATGTGGAGGTCCTTACATTGATATTCATAAGAGAAATTTGTTTGAAAATCTTTTCCTTTCTTGGGACTTTGTGTGGTTAAGGTATATGTGTAATTGTGGCTTCATAGAACGAATTGGTAGTGTTCCTTTTGTTTCTATTTCATGGAATAATCTTAAGAGTATTGGTATTAGGTCTTCTTTAAAGTTCTGATAGAATTCTGCACTAAGACCATCTGGTTCTTGAATTTTTTGGGGGGGGAGACTTTTAATGACTACTGCTGTTTCTTTAGGGGGTATGGGACACTTTAGATGGTTTATGTGATCCGGATTTAATTTTGACACCTGGTATATGTCTAGAAAATTGTCCATTTCATACAGATTTTCTAGTTTTGTTGAGGATAGGCTTTTGTAGTAGGATCTGATGATTTTTTTAATTTCCTCAGATTCTGTTGTTATATCTCCCTTTTAATTTCTGATTTTGTTAATTTGGATACTGTCTCTGTACTCTCTGGTTAGTCTGGTTAAGGGTTTATCTATCTTGCTGATTTTCTCAAAGAACCAGCTCCTGGTTTTGTTGATTCTTTGTATAGTTCTTTTTGTTTCTACTTGGTTGATTTCACCCCTGAGTTTGATTATTTCCTTCAGTCTACTCCTCTTAGCTGTATTTGCTTCTTTTTTTTGTTCTGGAGCTTATAGTTGCACTATCAAGCCATTAGTGTATGTTCTCTCCTGTTTCTTGGAGGCACTTAGAGCTATGAGTTTTCCTCTTAGCACTGCTTTTACTGTGTCCCATAAGTTTTAGTATCATTTTCATTGAATTCTAAAAAGTCTTTAATTTCTTTCTTTATTTCTTCCTTGAGAAAGTTATCGAGTAGAGCGTTATTCAGCTTCCATGTATATGTGGGTTTTCCATGTTTTTGTTGTTACTGAAGACTAGTTGCAATCTCTGTTGATCTGATAAAATGCATGGGGTTATTTCAATCTTCTTGTACTTGTTGAGGCCTGCTTTGTGACCAATTATATGGTCAGTTTTGGAGAAGGTACAATGAGGTGCTGAGAAGAAGGTACATTCTTTTGTTTTAGGGTGAAATGTTCTATAGATATCTGTTAAATTCATTTGGTTCATAACTTCTGTTAGTTTCACTGTTTCCCTGTTTAGTGTCTGTTTCCATGATCTGTCTATTGATGAGAATATAGTGTTGAAGTTTCCCACTATTATTGTGTAAGGTGTAATGTATGTTTTGTGCTTCAGTAAAGTTTCTTTTATGAATATGGGTGCCCTTGCATTTGGAGCATAGATGTTCAAAATTGAGAGTTCATCTTGGTATATTTTTCTTTTAGTGAGTATGACGTGTCTTTCCTTATCATTTTTGATAACTTTTAGTTGAAAGTCAATTTTATTCCATATTAGAACAACTACTCCAGCTTGTTTCTTAGGACCATTTGCTAGGAAAATTGTTTTCCAGCCTTTGACTCTGAAGTAGTATCTGTCTTTGTCACTGTGGTGCATTTCCTGAGTGCTGCAAATTTCTGGGGCCTGTTTACATATCCGGTCTGTTAGTCTATATCATTTTATTGGAGAATTGATTCCATTAATGTCAAAAGATATTAAGTAAAAGTAATTGCTGTTTACTGTTACTTTTGTTGTTAGAGATGGAATTATGTTTGTGTGGCTATCATTTTTGGGGGTTGTTGAAAGAAGATTACTTTCTTGCTTTTTCTAAGGCATAATTTCCCTCCTTGTATTGGAGTTTTCTATAGATTATCCTTTGTATGGCTGAATCTGTAGAAAGATATTGTGTAAACTTAGTTTTGTCATGGAATATCTTGGTTTCTCTAGCTATAGTAACTGAGAGTTTTGCTGGGTATAGTGGCCTGAGCTGGTATTTGTGTTCTCTTAGGGTATATATGACATCTGCCCAGCATCTTCCGCTTTTTATAGTCTCTGGTTAGAAGTCTGGTGTAATTCTGATAGGTCTGTCTTTATATGTTACTTAATGTTTTTCCCTTACTGCTTTTAATATTCTTTCTTTATTTTGTTCATTCAGTGATTTGATTATTATGTGACAGGAGGAATTTCTTTTCTGGTCCAATCTATTTAAAGTCTGTAGGCTTCTTGTATGTTTATGTTCATCTCTTTCTTTAGGTTAGGGAAGTTCTCTTCTATAATTTTGTTAAAGATATTTACTGTCCCTTTAAGTTTGAAATCTTCAGTCTCTTCTGTACCTATTCCCTTAGGTTTGGTATTTTCATTGTGTTTTGGATTTCCTGCATGTTTTTGGTCGGGAGCTTTTTGCCTTTTGCATTTTCTTTGACTCTTGTGTCAATGTTTTCTATGGTATCTTCTGTACCTGAGATTCTCTCTTCTATCTCTTGTATTCTGTTGGTGATGCCTGTATCTATGACTCTTGATCTCTTTTCTAGGTTTTCTATCTCCAGGATTGTTTCCCTTCTGATTTCTTTATTGTTTCTATTTCCATTTTAAGATCCTGGATGATTTTGTTCATTTCCTTTGCCTGTTTGATTGTGTTTTTTGTAATTTTTTAAGGGATTTTTGAGATTCCACTTTAAGGGCTTCTACCTGTTTACCTGTATTCTTCGGTATTTCTTTAAGGGAGGTTTTTTATGTCCTTCTTAAAGTCCTCTGTCATTATCATGAGAAGTAATTTTAAATCAAATCTTGCTTTTCAGGTGTGAGGAGGTATCCAGGACATGCTACCTTGGGAGAACTGGGTTCTGATGATGCCAAATAACTTTGGTTTCAGTTGCTCATGTTATTGCACTTGCCTCTCGCCATCTGGCTATCTCTAATGCTACTTCCCCTTGCTATATCTGACTGGAGCCTGTCCCTCCTGTGACCCTGGTTGTGTCAGAACTCCTCAAAGTCCAGCTTTCTCTGTGATCCTGTGATTCTAAGATCCTGGGTTTGTCAGAGCTCCTGGGAGACATACTGCTTCTGGGATCCTGAAATCCTGGTGTGACTAAGCTCTTGAGATCCTGTGATCCTTAGTGTGTTAGAGCACCTGGGAGTCGAGCTTCCTCTGGGTATTGTGGGATTGTGCATGGAGGTAGCACCCAAGGTCTGCTCAGGGCACTGGCTCAGACCAGAAGGAACCCTTGCCCCTGACCAGGCTGAGGTTCCTGCATGCCTGTATCTTGGGTGTCCTAGTTACTCCAGGTATTGGGGCAGATGTTGTGGCCTCTTTACCTGTGATCATGGGCTCTGTTTCTTTATTTTACTTTATTTATTATATTTGTTTCCCTTGACAGTCTAATAATCTTGACAGCTGGGTACCTTAATTCTCAGATCAACAGCTGAAGAACATTTCCCCGATTCTCTTATTAGATTATGTATATCCACCAGTGTTACAAATGAACATTTTACCATTCTCAGAAGACAAACACCATCCTCAAATACAACAGATAAAAGTTCTTAGAGAATTGTCAAAGTTTCCATCCATGATTTAATTAATTTGGAAATGACTAAAGAGTGCATCATACAGACTTAATGACTGGGTTTTTGAAATCTTTTTTTTTTTTTAACTCAGCATAAATTGTTGTATATGGCAATAAAATGAATAATAAAACATTTTATCCTCCTATTGTTCTAGAAGGCCCATTAAGTACAAAGATAGTCATAGACAAACTTTATTATTTTAAGTGTTTCTTTAGAAGTATCAAGTGATAAAGTGACCAGTAGTCACACCTACGTTTTCTGTGCTATATTGATTGACACATATCATATGTAGATTACTAAATTGTGCTATTGTGTCTATACTCAGATTTATTCTACAGGTAGATAAAGTATATTATGAAAGCTAAGTCAATCACAAAAAAAAGAAAGAAGTCTGAAGTACTTAATTTGAAGAAGAAACATGATGGGACCATTGATTATTTTACCTGCTCAAAATGTTTTTATCCAGATCAGAGAGATGCCTATCATCTTTCTGATCAAGGGTTGGAATCTTGGCCATGGCAATCCTTAGTTTTATGAAGCTTGAACAAGACACTTAAAGCCAAATCTCAAAAAATGTCCATTGATAAAGTTCAAGAAAAACATCTTCACAACTTTTTGATATTTTGAGGGGATTCAGGAGTTGTACTGTAATACAAATAGTTTGATATAGTTCTCAAATTTTACATTTTCTTAGAATGAATAAGTGGTTGAGATGAATGCTAAAAAACAGTGAGAGAGATATCCCTGTCCTTTTAATTTCTCACACATTACCAATCTTCTCTAGAGGCTTATGCCTTCTCTGGACACAAACTGTTCAGGCTTTGGGTGTGATCATTTAAATGTCTTGCAGTTTTCACCACATTTAATCTTTTCAGAGTAACTGCATTTTTTAGGATCCTTTAATCTTCAGTAGTAAATGTCTTGATACCTTTGAGAACTTCTTTGTTTTTCTTTCAAACGAGTGA
The DNA here is from genome assembly GCA_019843965.1 of Rhynchomys soricoides. Taxonomy (NCBI): domain Eukaryota; kingdom Metazoa; phylum Chordata; class Mammalia; order Rodentia; family Muridae; genus Rhynchomys; species Rhynchomys soricoides. The sequence continues at coordinate 3,598,047 of JADRCH010000067.1, read as the reverse complement.
TGAAGAAAGAAGGAAGGAGGAAAGAAAAAAGAAAAAAAAAAGATTGAAAATGTGTGATGAGAAACTATTAACTTCTACCTCTTGTCCTTCAGAACCTAAACATTTGCATTAGAAATCACCTAACAGGAATGTCAGAAGAGTCAACAACTCTTAATAAAATCTGATATGTTTTTTCATGCTGAGATTGTGTACTTATCCCAGGCAAGGAGAATGTTCAGTGCATGTATTTAAAAGGTGAGATGCCATTTTACAGAGATCCTGGGAGCAGTTAAACTTTGATATGGAGAATGCATGAGAGTAGGTATGATTAGTTGAAGCAAAAAAATGAAAGTTGTTATGACAATTGCTAGTGTGAGTTATGTCGATGTTTTCTTCATGTTCAACAATGTTCCCAGCCCATTTACACAGCAGTTTCCTGGGACATTGTGTCTGTGTTATGGCTCTTCTCACAACCATTATGCATGAACTCTTTATTGCTTCATGAGGAAGACAATATTTCATTCCAGTTAAATACCACAAAAGGGCAATTAACATAATTCTTTTTCTGCTTGAGAATCACATCATATCACATATTAAAATATTTAACTAGGAAACCAGGGAGCATCATTAAACACTCATCTGTGGGGAATGGTAAGAATTGATGTGAAACACCATTACAGCACTCATTTATTCTGGCCTCAATGATTCTTTCAAATCATTAATTCCTGATTAATATCATCATTGTTAGTATCAGGAAGAGTATTCATTTTCCTCTTCAGAATTCATTTTGTTATCACATTTTTAACTATTGTATTTACCGCTGCATTCAATGATACACTGTTTGCATTGGCTCAATATTTAATGGTATGCTGGGTAGGTTGACACACACCTTTAATTCCAGCACTTTAAAGGCAGAAGCAGGCAGAACTCTTGAGTTTGAAGTGAATCTGTGCCAAGATAGCCAGGGCTACGCAAAGAATCCTGTCCCAAAAAATCAAAAGCAACAACAATAACAACAACAAATGGTGATTTACTACATATTGGAACCTGATGAAGCTTCAATAACTTGGATCCACTTGGTAAACACTAACAATAACATAAAGCAAATGTTATTTAGTATTTATTAAAGAATTTTTCAGTCAGTTCCCAAAGATAATTAACTTCTGCACTTGCTTGGAAGTATACATTGCCTTAACAAGTAACCAAGTCAAATAAAGGAAGTGGAAAGGAATTAGAATTTCTAAGTATAATTTTTTTATATTTTAGATATATTCCTTCATATTTCAGTTTATGAAAAAGAGTTTATTCAAGGTCTCATATTTATAAAAAATGTGTACACATCAGATATTTTAAATATTAATAATGATTCCCAACATTGGTAGAATAGAGCTATGTAGTTACTGTTTTCTATTTCAACAACATACACTAAAGCTTTTAATAACATCAGTTTATCTTATGGAAATGCAAAAAAGTGTTCCTGCCTTGGTTTATTAAAAAAAAAAAAAAAAACAAAAAAAACCCCCCATAGATTATCTACTTATTTATGTATTATCTAAATCTGTGATCATATTGGCAGAGTTGTGAAGTAACAGGAACTTCATGTATACAAAGGCCAATATATTTATTTTTTGACCTAACATAGAGTTTCTCATTATTGTCTGAAAGACTTCTGTTAAAAGAAAATATTCTCTAAAACATCTTGAGACCTCTTTCCTCATACTGGGCTACCTCGTACAGCCTTAACATGAGGGGAGGTGCCTGTCTTATTGTAACTTCTTATGTCATGTTTGGTTGATACCCCAGGAGACCTGATTTTTACTGAAGAGAAATGGAGGAGGAATGGATTTGGGAGAGATGGGAGGTTGCAGGGGTGGGACTGGGAGTTAGAATCTGTAGTCAGGATGTAATCTGTAAGAGAATAAAGAAAAATATATTCATAGACAATACGTTGCTTGCAGGCTACTGTGTTAGTTACTTTATCACAGCTGGGGCAAAGTAACTTGAAGGAAGAATTTTGCCTCACAGTTTCACACTAGAGTCAATCATGGCGGGAAGTTGGGGAGAAAAGAGATTGAGCTAATCATGTAACATCTGCAACAAGGAAGCTCCATTTTCTTTTTCCCTTTCCTTCAGTCTAAGCCCTTGGCCCATAATATGGTGTTGCATACAGTTAGTTTGGATCTATCAGGTTCAATTAACTTAGTCTAGCAGCTACTTCACAGATGCTAATAGGATTATTTCCATAACTATTCTAAATCTCATCACACTGACAAGATCAACCATCACCACAACTCCATCACTTATCATGTTGATGTCCAAACATGTCTCCATATAACAGGCTAAATGTCCAAATGAAGACAATAACATACTGATGATTTCACTGAATACAATATAACTATTCTATGAACAATTAAAAATGAATTAATTACTCTTCCCCAAAATAGATGCAAAATTAGCTCTATTTTTTGTCTACCACTTAAATATGATTATGTAGATGCAGCAACCACTAACTATTGATGTCATCTAAACTGGTGTTATTTTAACAAAATAGTGAGATGAGTTACCTGACAAAGGCTCTTGGCATATGCCTGATGACCTGAGTTTGATCCCTGGGACCTATATGGAGAAAGGAGAAAACCAATTTTGATCCCAGCATGTGTGCCATGGTACACGTGTTTCCCCCAGGGGAAAAAAAAACATAAATAAATGTAGTAATTAAAGAATAGAAGGAATAAAAACCTAAACACACCTACACATGTGTGTGTTTACAAAATTTTATCTTATTTATTTCTTAAATGAACACCGGTTTTAGCCAGTTGTTAAAAACTAATACCACTAAACCCATTCTCTTCCATCCTTCCAGCTCCTCCAGAGTCCCTCCTTCTAACTCCTTCCATACCCATTCCCCAATTTAGTAGTTCATTCTTCCTACATTATAATTACATATGTGTGTGTGTGTGTGTGTGTGTGTGTGTGTCTGTCTGTCTGTTTATGTATAAATTACGTGAATACAAACTGCTGAGTTCATTTTTGTTGTTTATATGTATATGGTTTCAGGGCTGACTATTTTGCATTGGACAACTAATTGAAGGATGCATTCCTGGAAATGTGTGACTACTTTTCTCTCAGGAGTCATCAGTTGCCTATAGTTCTTGTTCAGGAGTGAAACCCTATGAGACATTGCCATTGTTTGTTTAGTCATTTCAATGAGAGATTGTTTCATAGTAGACTTCCTGGTATTCTGGCTCTTACAATACTTCTGCCTTCATTTTTGTGCTGTTCCCTGAAGCACAGATGAAGCAGTTGTGATGTAGATGTGTCCTTTGGGGCTGAATTCCCCACAATCCATTGATCTCTGCATTGTGTCCAATTGTGATTTTCTGTGGTAGTCTCTATATGCAATAAAGAGCGGCTTCTTGGATGAGGAGTGGTAACTACACGTTTCTATGTGTTTAAGGGTAAGACTTAGAACATATTTAGAAGTTATTGCTGGTCTAGCAAAGCAGCAATAATAGATTCTCCTCTAAAATCAATGACATCACTAACCTCAGGAAACTGATTAGAATGTCATTACCAGGCATTTTTTCTTTTTTGTTCAATTTCCTTAAATCCAATTAGACAGCCATTGTTTTCCTCCCAGATATGGGTGCCACTGTTGTACCTTTATGAATATCTTGCCATATTGAGAGTTGCTGTGATTTTTAGACATTAAAGCTGGATAGGACTACTGATTTCTTCCCTCTACTGGAAGATTCCATAGTAATTTCTGGAGGTCGCTTAATACTTTCCTGTTTTCTGAAGTTACTCCATGTTCTATACTTACTTCTCAAGAATTGAATCTAGAAATCACAGCTGAGAGACAGAATGCAGTGTTTCCCTTATTAGTTCTGGGTAGCCACAGTCAATATAAGCTTGTCAAGGTCCATTTATTTACCTACAAATCTCATTTTGTTTTTTACAGCAGAGTAATATTCTATTGCATATATGTACCACATTTCATTTTAAATTTATCTCTTAAAGGTCTTTTAGGCTGGTCCCTTTTCCTAGATATTGTGAATCACATGACCTTGAACATTACTGAGCAAGTATCTGTGAAGCAGGATGCTGAGTCTTTTAGGCATATGCCAAGGAGTTGTATAGCTAGGTTATATAGTAGATCCATTTTTAGTTTCCTGGGGATTTTCAATATTGATTTTCATAGTGGGTATACTAATTTGCATTCCCATCAATAGTGAACGAAGGCTCTCCTTTCCCTAAAACTTCACTACCTTTTGTTGTTTTGACTAGTCTGTACAATTTTATACTTTTTTATACATTTATTGTTTTGCAAATTTAAACAGCCTACATTGTGAACACATTTACTTCTGCTACATCCTCTCATTCCTGACACTTCTGTGGATCCTGTTTTTCTTTCCCACTAATCTTCCTAGTATATGTTTATATACTGTATCCATTTTTCTTTGACCAATAGATTTTAATTAGGATTGCTTGTAAGAGTAGAAGAAAGTGGTTATTTAATAGATAATAGCAAACATAACCAACAGCTACATCCCTGAAGCACTCCAGCGAGGGCTAAGATCATGTCCACCCCCTCACCCATGATGGAATGTTGAAGGGCCAAATTTTGAGCAGTTCTTGTGGAAATAGCCACAGCTACTGTGTTGGTGATGCCAGTGAGACACTGCTTCATCAAATTCCTCATTTTGCAGCTCTTTTATATATTTTTTTTCTGCCAACTGTTTTATAGTATTCCTTGGGCCTTGAAAGGAGTGATATAGATGGCCCATTTGGGGTTGGAAACTCAACATTCACTAGTTCTCAGAATTTTAATCAGTTACAGGCATCTGTATTAACCTCCACCCACTAGGGGGGAAAATCTCTGAGGTCAACTCAAGATATGGCTACATACATTAAATATTTAGAACGTACTGTAGCTACATTTCTATCTATCCAAACATCAGTAGTAAGTTTCTCCTCCCCATGTCCTGTGATTTCCAGCAACAGACTTTGGGTTAGGTTAATAGTAGCAGAATGTATTTCTTCCTATGAAGTAGCTTTCACATTCAACCAGAAAGTGATGAGTTATTCTCCAAATAGTTCTGCCATTCTTGCACCAGTGGGAATCCTCTCCTACTGAGGCCAGACAAGGCAGCCCTATGCTACATATGTGCTGGGAGCCTCAGAACACAGTCTATGTGTGCTCTTTGGTTGGTGGCTCAGTCTCTGGGAGTATCCAGGGGTCCAGGTCAGTTGACACTGTTGGTCTTCCTACGGGATTGCCACCCGTTCAATTCAGTTTCTTCAATCCTTTTCCCGACTCTGCCATAGGGGTCCCGACCTTTATCTGATGCTGGGCTGTGAGTATCTACATCTGCATCTGTCTCAGTCAGTGGCTGTAGAATCTCTCAGAGGACATCCATACTAGACTGCTGTCCGAAAGCACAACATAGCAATAGTGTCAGGGATTGGTGCTTGTCCATGGGATCAATCCCAAGTTGGGGTGGTCATTGGTTGGTGAATCCTTCAGTCTCTGCTCCGTATTTGTCATTGCATTTCTTTTAGATGGGACCAATTTTTGGACAAAAGTTTTGTATGTTCATTGGCTTCCCCAGCCCTCCATTGAGGGTTGTCTGATTACTGGAGGTGATCTCTTCAGGATCCATATCCCCACTGCTGGGCATTTTCTGGCTAAGGTCACCCACATTGGGTCCCAGGAGTTTCTCCCATCCCAAGTCTCTGGTACTTTCTAGAGGTTCCCTCTGCCTCCCATCTCCACCAGCTGCATATTTCCATTCATTTTCCTGGCATTGTGGGCCTCTCTCTTTTCTCCCCCAATACTTATTCCTGACCTTCTCTTCCCCTCTGCCTCCCTTCTCCCATTCAGATCCCTCCCTCTGCCTCCCATGATTATTTTATTCCTCCTTCTAAGTGTTATGTAAGTATCATCACTTGGGCCTTCCTTCATGTTTAACTTCTTAGAGTCTGTGGAATGTATCATGGGTATTCTGTACTTTTTAGATAATATCCACTTATCAGTAAGTACATACCACACATGTACTTTAGGGTTTGTGTTACCTTACTCTGAATGATATTTTCTATTTCCATCCATTAATTAAAGCCTACAAAATTCATGATGCTCTTGTTTTTAATAGCTAAATAGTATTCGATTATGTAAATGTACCACATCTTCTGTATCCATTCTTCAGTTGAGAGACATTTGGGTTGCTTCCTGTTTATGGCTATTATGAATAAGACTGATATGAACATGTCCTTGTGATATGGTAGGGCATCTTTTGGGTATATGCCCAGGAGTGGTATAGTTGGTTCTTCAAGTACATTTATTTCTGTTGGGAACACACCTGGGGCTGTGGAACGAAGCCCCACGTGTCTGTCCTGGGGCGCTGTGGCTCTGGGTGGGACAGGACACGTGGGAAGCGGCTGTGCATCTTCCCCCATAATCCGATGGGTAGGTTGAGGGGCTGTGGGAAGCCTCTGCGGGCCCTGCCCATAGGAGGGGGAGGGGGCCATTCCCAGGGAACACGGCAGCCATGTCTGAGGGTTCTCTAGCCCGGGGCACTGCAGTTGCTGCAAGGTGCCGCAGAAAGGTTAGCTGGAGTACAGCTGGGGTTCCGGCCAGGACCAGGTCTTGGCTGCTTTGGAAGTTGGGCTAGCTGCTTAGGCTTGGGAGAATGGGTACCATCTAGGAGCGCTGGGGTTCTCTCGGTGGTGAGAGATTAGCTGCAGCTCATTAATCAAGAGCCGGATTCTTCGCTTCCCACAGTAGATCCAGATGAAGAGACAGTCCATAATTCTAAGGTGTTTATTTTCATCTTGTTAAAAGTGGCATGAATGGAACTGTACCTCCCGCCTCTCCCAGAGTGGTGGGGCAGATATAGTAACTGGGAAGGGGCGTGGCTAAGCCTCTTGGTGTCTCACTAACATGGGGACTGCTTGGGGATGTGAAGCCATGCCTCTACCTGGGTGTGATATGTGACCATGGTTGGAGCCAAAAAGCCTTCTGGGAGCTTTGGCAAAACATTTTCCGGTCTCTTTCGAATTACTCCACTGGGTCTCCCAGAGTTTTCAGCCTGTGCTCAGCTGGATGCCAGACTGCCTGCCAGATCACTGCCCACATATTTCCAATTTTTTGAAGAACTGACAGATTGAATTCCAGAGTGTATATCAGTATGCAATCCCACCAGTATGGAGGAGTGTTCCTGTTTCTCCACATCCTTCCCACCTTGTGCTGTCCCATGAGTTTTTGATCTTAACCATTATAATTGGTGTAAGATGGATTCTCAGGGTTGTTTTGACTTGCATTTCCCTGATGAATAAGGATGTTGACATTTCTTTAAGTGCTTCTCTGCCATTTGATATTCTTCTGTTGTGGATTCTCTGTTTAGTCTGTTTCCCAGTTTTATATTGGGTTATTTGGTTTTTTAAAACCTTTCATTGCTAGTATTGTCAGTCTAATCGTTAAGGTATCTCCACACCCTGGGCCCTTTCTTACTTCCTGATCTTTTCAGCCATTAAATCACCAACACTACTACACCCATGAAAAAGAATCTAAACATCGATGCTAACATGCAAAAGACAATATATATCACTTGTCTTTCTGGGCCTGAGCAACATTCTACTTCATCTACTTTCTTGCAATTTTTATAATTTTAGTTTTCTCTAGTTTTGAGTAAAACTCCTTTGTATCTATGCACCACATTTTTATCATCCATTCATCTTTCAAAGCTATTTAGGCAAATTCTATTTCCTAACTATTATAAATAAATCAACAATGAAAATAGATGTGCATATATTTCACGAGTAATATACAGATTCATTAGATTATTTGGGAGTAGTATAGTTGGGTCATACATTAGCTCTATTTTTTGCTTTTTGGGAAACTGCCATATAGATTTACATCGTGTCTCTATAAGTTTATACTCCTTTTCCCTTTCCCAGACTCCCAAGTCCTGAAGTTAATAAAACACTATTTCACATCCATAATACTTTAAAATAAGATATTTAAATGAACTAAACAATATTCTTTCAGAATTATTTTACTCATTTTTTTAAATATTACATATAATTCAATGATATGTTATTAAATTATTGCCTGTTACTATCATTCAGATTGCCAGACAGTTTTTGGCATTGTTTGATCTGAGGCATCGCCACTCAGAATCTATCACACAGGTGCTGGAGAGACTGCTCTGCAGTTAAAAGCAGCCTCCCTCTTTTAAAATTCTGACTTCCCTCCCAAGCTCAACGTTGGCTAGTTTGAACTTCATTTTAAAAGTACTACATGTTATGTTGTGTCTTTTCCTTTCCTGTTTTAAATTATTTTTTTAATTGGATATTTTCTTTATTTACATTTCAAATGTTATACCCATTTCTGGTTCCCCCCTCCCAGACCTCTACCCCTCCAACACCCCCTGTTTCTATAAGGGTGTTCCCCCATCCACCCATACCCTCTTGCCTCCCTGCCCTCGCATTACCCTACACTGGGGCATCCAGCCTTCACAGGACCAAGGGTCTCTCCTCCCTTTGATGCCTCACAAGGCCATCTGCTACATATGCAGCTGGAGCCATGGGTCCTTCCATGTGTACTTTTTTGGTTGATGGTTTAGTCTCTGGGAGCTCTGGAGATTCTAATGGGTTGATATTGTTGTTCTTCCTATGGGGTTGCAAACCCCTTCAGTCCTTTCTCTATTCCTCCATTGTAGATCCCATGCTCAGTCCAATGGTTGTCTGTGAGCATCCACATCTGTATTTGTCAGGGTCTGGCAGAGCCTCTCAGGAGACAGATATATCAGGCTCCTGTCAGCAAGCACTTCTTGGTATCCACAATCGTATCTGGGTTTGGTGTCTATATAAAGGATGGTTCCCCAGGTGAGGCAGTCTCTGGATGACCTTTCCTTCAGTCTCTGCTCCATACTTTGTCTCCATATTTCCTCCTGTGAGTATTTTGTTCCCCCTTCTAAGAAGGATTGAAGCATCCACACTTTGGTCTTCTTTCTTCTTGAGTTTCATGTGGTCTGTGAATTGTATCTTGGGTAGTTAGTCCTCAGAAGTATTGTATGAAGCAATGGTTTACTTTTACCAACTCTTAGCATTGAATTTTTATAAAACTAATATAATTTGTTACTTGTTTTCTCTTGAATATTGAAAATACATAGATTAATTTTTAGAGTTTTGTTGGCTATTTACTGTTTTGTTACCTTTCTTTGTGCAAGCATTTTGGTAAACTTTTGGTGGGTTATGTTTGGTAGGTATCAGGAATTCACTTGTTGGGTCATAGTACTATGTGATCACTGTGTTTCCATGTGTGTATGCATGTATGTGTGTGCATTTGTGCTATTCTTATGTGTGTCTACATGCATGCATATAAATATATGTGTGTATAGTGTGTGTGTGTGTGTGTGTGTGTTCATATGTGTATGTGTTCAATAAGTACCAGCAAACTGATTTTCCTGGTGAATGGACCAATTAATTTTTCTGTAAGTGTTATATGAAACATATGTTAATATATGTACATGCTAAAATTCTATATTTAGCTTTTGTTTTGATTATAGTATTACGATATTACATTAATTTGTAGTTTCTTCATAACAAATAATCTTAAGCACATTGTCATATACTAGTATCCATTCTTTTGTTTAGCCTATTTGTCCATTATCTGTTTGTCTCTGTTGGATTTCATACATATAGAGATAAATACTATTAAGGGAACTTTGGCTGTGCTATTGATTTGGAGTTAATAAATCCAACTTGAGGATGTGTTCAATATCCTTAGCCTTCAGGGAAATACATATTAAAACAATTTTGAAATTTAACCTCACCCCAGTAAGAATGATTATTATCAAGAAACCAAATGATAACAAATGCTAGTAAAGATGTGAAGAAAAGAAGAATCAAGAATCTATATACACTGTTGGTGGGAATGTAAACAAGTGCAGCCATTATGTAAATAGATGTGGAATTTTCACAAACGTTACGTATAGAACTACTATATGATGCAGCTGTACCACTCCTGGATATCTACCCAAAGGACTCTATATCCTGCTCCCAAGATATGTGTACATCCATGTTGATTTTTGCTCTAATCACAGTATCTGGGAAAAGGAATTGGACTTTATTGTCACCAACTGATTGGAAAATATGATATGCATGCAAAACAGAGTTCTGTTCAGTTGTGAGGTAAAGTAAAATCCTAAATTTTTTTAGGAAACAGGCTGGAATAAAAACCAGTATCCTAAGATAGGTAGCCAAGGCCCAGGAAGACAACTGCCCCATGTTCTCTCATATGTAGGCATTAGCTTCAGTTTTTCTAATTTCTATGTTTAATTTTGAGTATCTATTTAGCACAATAATAAAAAGTGAGAAGGCTAGGCTGATTCCATGACAGACTTCAAATTGGCAGTTAAGGAGATTAAGCCTAAGAACTGGGCAAGTACAGGCAAGTCAATTACTAATAGAAAAATCTCAGGCTCCAGACATCATGTCTTGATAATGGTTCTGGAATACCTAGAGATAGAGCAAGATAAAGCTCATCTACCCTGGAATTCCAATGTGCTTTAAAATGAGTATTTGGTTCTCTCTCTATCTTGGTAATGGGAGACCTCAGCATGTTGAACTTCTGGAGGAAAAAACATTCTTTGTGTTTATATACTATTTGAGTCCAGGGTATTGTTTTGGGGGGAATCATGGACCTTTACAAAAGGAGGCCGTAGTGTGGAGGGCTATTGGAGGACACAAATGATGTGAAAGTAGAGAGATTTGTGGAATACTAGAGCTAGAAATGTTACGGCAGAATGGCCAAGAGAGGATGGAGGAAAGAGGAGTTGAGGAATAAGGTTAACTAAAATTAAGGAGATATGAAAAAGTCATATGAAAGAGTACTCATATAAGCTATTTAAAAACATAGCATTTTTATTTTTAAGTGTATAGCTCAGTGGATAGACCAATGGCCATGACTGACCATATGAGTATGATATCCAGAATCTACATGTTAGAAAAAGAGAACTCCACACATCACACATCAACCACAACATCCATATGCATATGGATATGGATGTGTAAATACACACACACACACACACACACACACAAATATACACATAAAATAAATAAATAAATAAATAAATAAATAAATAAATAATGACATTTTAAACAATGTAAGCAGAGGCATCCTGCAGGAATGACCAATGATGCTGCAAAAGTCATGGTTTTTAAATGAGAATTTAAGTGCCAGATGTGATACCACCATTGAGTTATTGGTCAAATAGGTCTGACAGAATCCAAAATTATACAGGTTGTTGCCACTGCTCTTTGTTACCAATTATAACTGTAAGGTAAGACCCTAATTATGAATATACCTCATTGTTTCATTGTAAGGCATAAATAAATCAGGCAGAAACTGAACTGGAAGCTTTCTCTATGCTGACTAGCATTTGTAGTGCTAGGTTGTAGTATTTAGTTTGTAAGAAAAAAAAAGTGCCAATGTCATGCAGCTTTTGGCCATATGCCACTGGTGCAGTAGTGGCATTTTTCTTATGGGGGTAATCAACCACTTTTGATTTGAGTTTGAGGTCCATTCCACAAGATATCAATGAATTATGCTGTAAAGCTGGCTAAAAGCTCATAGCTTGTGCAGACAGAGTCTCTATGAGGGTATCTACTAGTTGCTTGTTAATTCTTGCTGAGTTGATGTGCTGCTACATTCCTTTCTAAATCAATTTATATTCACAAATCAGTGCTTCACTCAGCCTTAGTCAGAGATGCTCCCTGCAGTGATTAATGCATATTTGTAACAGACAAAGTCCTAAGAATAAGGAATCATTAAGTTTTTAGACCTAAATCAAACATCTATAGACCCATCTTTAAGGGTTAGGAAACATTCAGGATCAGAAAGCATTTAAGTCAGTGATTTTAGGGAATGCTTTCATAAATGCTATCTTCTGGATGTAACCTGACCATTGCACTCATGAAACCACCTAGGTATAGTTAGCTATACAAGACTTAGTTAAAATGTAGCCTGTCAATATTCCTTCATAGATTGGTGAGGGGTTTGGTAGTCTCTACTGCCCCACTGTCAGTTAATGGCTACCTAGAAAGAGGGTGCGGTTTCTTAAGTGATGAAGCTGTTGGTTACTTACTAATTTCTCAAAAAATAATACCTAACCCCTACCCATACTAACAGTTCTAATTAAACACCATAAGTCCTGGCAAAAGTGGAATGAAAGTTGGAAGAAGAACAGTTGGAAAGTAGGCAGAGTATGCTAATGTGGACTAGACCAGACGTAAGAGGCCTCAACCCTACAAAATGAAATATAGGGAACTAAAGAATGCTTTATGGGACAAGCAGTCTTTCCTGCGCAGAGCACACCAGTTCATTAGTCTGCTTTCTTATACAGCTCAGGACCACCTGCCCATGTATAACACTACCTTCTGTATTCTGGGTCCACCCACATCAATCATTAACCAAGAAAATACATTACAGACTTGCCTATAAGTTCTCAACTGAGATTTATTTTCTTAGACAACTCTAAATCCAGCTGGTGTTTGGTGAAGAAAACACATGTATGTATATGCATACCCCAGAACAGAATTCTGTTAGTACAGGTAATAATTTTTGAAAATCACTTCATTTCAAAAAATAATATATGTCGTTTCATTTTCTCTCCCTTTTTTGTTGGATTCAAGTTACACGTATTGAACAGTTTCAACAGTTTTTATGCTTTTAAAATTGATCGACCTCACAGTTTTAAAATTCTGCTTACATTTGTGTTTGTTGTACATTTTGTTATTCAATGTTTCTATTTGAATATTTTCATATCAACAGTTACAGTTTTTAATTTCATTGTCTATTTTCATCTGTTCCTCCCCTACTACAAGTTTTACATTTTCATGTAGTTTTTAAATATGTCAATAGGTTACTCTACGCTTTTAGGACAATCTATCTATATTCTAGTAGGTAATTTATACTATGCTTTGAAATGTTTGAAGAGTTTGATACTGCTTAATTGGGGTGGGGATATTTTCCTTCACGAAGATTTAGTTGTCTTCATGCTGATCATTACATTCAGGTGTCCTTGATCAAATGTGACAAACAGTCTGAAGGTAGGTTCATGCATTGTTAAAGATGACTGTTTCTGATTTCAACTGTCCCAATTAAAAATTTTGAGCTCAATTTCTGGGTGATGATTTGAAATTCATAATGACCATTATGAATCTAAATTGTTAGTGTGTCCACCAGCTGTATTCCTGAGAAATGATGGGAGATCAGATAAAGTTAGAGATAATCTACATCTTACCTTGGACTTAATGCAAGGATGAAACTTCATGGTTCTTTCCTCTCTGACTGGACAAATAATGGGAATTTTTGTTTCTTGGATAAGAGCATTTAAAACATTGAAATAAATTTCTCATTTTGTTTTGATACATAAGAAACAAAAATCTTACTTAGGAAAAGAAAGCCATACTCAAAAGTAGCCTTAGCTTAGAAGCTATATACGGTAAAAGACTAAGAAGTGATAAGCAGAAGGAGAAAAACTTTAACTGGTGAAGGGAAAGGGCAGATAATACACAAAGGAAGTGAGCAGCAATGTTTGAAATATCTATAGAAAACATATTAGGTTGTGCTTACTTAGAAAAAAATTGTGAGGGGTTTGGAGAGATGGCTCAGTGGTTAACAGTACTGACTGTTTTGCCAGAGGACCCTGGTTCAAATCTCAGCACCCACATGACCAGCTCACAATGGCCTTTGACTTCAATATCTGACATTCTTATATAGACATAAATGCAGGCAAAACACCAATGCATATAAAATAAATAAAATTAGATAAATTGTGTGGAAATATCCCACTTAGGACTGAGTGTTCTATGGTCTCTCACTCTCTGTATAATGTTTAGCCTTGGGATTTTGAATTTCTTTCCATCTGTTGTAGGAGTAGGACTGAGTGTTCTATGGTCTCTCACTCTCTGTATAATGTTTAGCCTTGGGATTTTGAATTTCTTTCCATCTGTTGTAGGAGTAACCTCTTCTGATGATGGCTGAACAAGGCCCTGATCTATGAGTATAGCAGAATACCTTTAGGGTGCATTTCATCACTATCTTTTTTTTTTCTTTTATTACATTAGTATTACTTGGTTTTCTCCTGGGTCCCTGATCTATATTGTCTCAGGTTCTTGGTCACCCAAGACTTTTCTCCCAAAGGGTTATACTGGATATATCATCCACTCCAGGACAGCCTCATGTTCAGAAGTAGTTGACCAACATATGACAGACTCTACATCTTTTGTGTGCTTTTATTAGGTTACAGTTGAGGGCATTTGGGGGGTGGGTTTAGCTTTATTTTGTTTTCTTGGTTTTGAGATGTTGCTTTCTTTTTAGAAAAGAACTTAAAGTTAGATTGGTAGGGAGGATAAGAGGATCTGAAAGGATTGGGTGAGGGAAATAATGTGACCAAAATAATTCAAATACAATAAAAAAATCCAGTGTGTGTGTGTGTGTGTGTGTGTGTGTGTGTGTGCACGCACGTGTGCGTGCGTACATGTAGACACACACATGTATGCCACTTGGGCCTACAATGTTTTCCCAGCAACCATAAACTATCGACAGATGGTTCAGTGCCAGGCATGCAAAACAACCCTTTGAGTTCTGGGGTCCAAACTACCAAAACAATATAGGCTATTGCCGATGCCTTAGCTTACCTCTCAGAACATGAAGGTAAGATCATGTTGCTGAAGATACCACTGACTTTGGGCACAGGTCTTGAAGAAGTGGAGCTGTAACTGATATGACAACCTCCTTCATGGAAACTGGTTTTCATAGTATCTGAACACACCAAAGAGAAAAGCAGTCAATAGCCCCACCCAGTTATAAAACCTACAAACATACCACAATAGTGACCAGAAATACAAGATATCCCCAAGGTGCAGCACTAGCACTTATATTGTGGGGGTAAGTAAAAGCTGTCTAATTGCATTTAATACCTACTCAATTAGAGATAATTCATGTCTGATCTTGTAAACTTAATTCATTAGTTTTGGCTGTTATCATTATAGAAAGAACTTACTACTGCCCATCTCCTAAACCAGTATAATTTCTAACTCTTTTCTTTCATATTTTTGGTTGTGAGCCTAGACTTTAATGGCTGAGCCATCTCTCCAGTCCTAACTACAACCCCTATGCTTATACTCATAGATGAGTTTAGCTCTAATTCTTTATCTAAGAAGTTTCATTTGGCAGCAGAGATCATCACAGAAATCCACATTTACTCCAAATGTCCCACAAAACCCTAATTGACAGTCTGCAGTCAAACTAATAAGCCTTGGCTCAGAAAAAATCACAGAAAGAGTCATGAGAAAATTTTAAGAGCCACAGAACCAGGATATATTCTGTGGGATAGTGGTTTCTGTATATGAAAGAGAAGTTGCGCTCATGAAATCAGAACAGCATGGTTGTCAAAACAAAACCTGCACAGTGATAAACCCAATAGACATGTCAAAGTGGATGGGGGAAATCTCACAAGGCCCCACCTCTAGATGAAGATCAATACACAGTTACTGGCCACTGAATGAAAAAGAAAATTGCTACTCCAGAAATGAGAATACTGTTTAGTTATTGCATTTCAAGTGATAATTCCTAAACACATGTACATAGGAGCAAGTAAATTGAGCATGTTGTGGTTTATGTTTATACACATGTGCGTAGGTATGTATGCTCTTTGTAATGGCAATAATTAAAGAGGAAGAGGTCATGCATTAGGTAGGAAGTAGGGGGAGGAAGAGGAGAAGGGGAAAGGGGAGGAGTATAATTGATATATTGATATTCATACACAGTACTCATGTATGGAATTCTCTAAAATAAAATAGAAACCATACTGAGCACAAAATCTCCTACAATATTTCAGGCACAGTGGGAGAAATATGTCCATTATACCATAACTAAATATCCAGGCAAGTCTTGTTTAAGGAAGAACTTTGAAGCCGAATTGGGGTAAGTCTTACTACTGTTATAGTCAAGCCTGGCCCCAGCTTGCTCTGATTTTTTTGAGTTGATCAGCTTCCCATGTGTATAGCAAAGCTAACTGTTATTTGCTTAAATGCTGCTGAAAATTCAAGCAATTTAACTGAACAATGTGAAAATGTATCCAATCTTATGAATGAATCTCAAAAACCATATTATTAAGACTTTAAGATAATATAAATATATAGAAGATTGTATGTTGTGTTTTGAGTCATATAAGCTATATAATTTGACAAAAATTAAAAGTAAAATTACTATTAGAGATATCAAGGCTAAGATGGTTTCAGAGAAATGTAAAATGTTCTTGTTTCTGGTGCTATTTGTATGTTCTACTCAGGAGATGGCTGTTCCTTCAGCTGTCAAGTTACATGGTATTCTTTCTGTATGCATATTGTACTGTGGTACAATGCCTTTCTATCTATTGGCATAATGTGAGACTATATTCTTGATGTTTTCTTTCTATTAAGAGAGTTTTACCCGAGCCAGGTCATCCTGCTTCATGGCACAGGTGACAGAAGCCAGCCAGGTTGCCCAGCCTCTCAGTGTAGGCACCACTAAAATGAGCAAACATGTGAGGGAGACAGGAAAGATGCAAGTGAGAGGTGGAACTGAATAAGACTGCACTGAAGGCTAAGTTGACATGAGTGGACTGAGCTGTAATGACATCCAGTCCTATGATGTTATCTTGAGCCATGGCTGGGTTCATGACACTACCATAACCAGAGTCTGTGTTGATGTCTCTGTCTCATGTTACCACTGAAGGCCATGCAGATGTCGGTGGCTCACAAGAGCCTCCCTAAGCTATGTTGATGTCTATGAGCCTTGACTACCATCAGGGGCATGTATAGCCTGTGCTGACACTTGGGGTCGTGATGATGTATGTAGTCCAGATTGTCTAGAAGACTCTTGTCTGGGTCTGTGGTCCTACAGCAACTAAAGGCCATGTTTATGGTCTGTGATGTCACCAGAAACCATGTGGAAGTCTATGACCCATGCTTCCACTAACTGTACAAAGCAAGGAAGCTACTTTTGCAATGATATCAAAGATTGCAAGAATATATTTGAGAAAGACAGACATGAAGGTCTTCTGTTACCACTCCGACCCCAATCCAAACTCTTATCCCACAAAACTAAGCATCCTAAGCGGGAAGCTATCGAAAAGAATGTTTTAAAAAAGAATTTTATCTAAAATACATGAATGTTCTTACATGTCAACATGAGAAAAACTATATTCATTAGTAATGTATGGACATTACTGATTTTGTTCATTAGTAATAATGGCCAAAATGGTTGAATTATACTACACACACATACACACACACACACACACACACCAGATAAATGGTTCTACATTGAAAACAGTTTTTTTTTTTGGTTATATAAAAACTATGGAATGATACCATTAGGCACACATTAGAAAATCTTGAAGGAAAAGAGATGAAAAGCAACAGTTGGTCAGTGTGTCAAACACCTGAAACGCTCATGCACAGTTGGTGACAGTAAAAACCATCACAGCTAGATTGAGAAAAGAAAGTTAGCTATTCCAAGTAAATATGAACACATGTGGCTCTGAGAGTCCATTATTTCAATACAGATATATAATCCACAGTTCATATAATATGTCAAACAAACGCAGTTTAGAATTTTCATAGCAGTAACACAAATGGGGCAAAATGCAAATAACTCAAACACCTGTTCAGAAAAGATAGGCTGAAAAATATTTATTATACTTTCACAATACACTACTACCCAGTAATGGCAATTGAAGATGCCTAGCTCCTTACAATAATATAAGTGAATCTTATAATACATTATTTTTATATACCATATACCATGATATTGGGAAAACAAAATACAATGCAAAAGATAAATAATTTATTACTACTCACTCCTTCTACATCAATTATATAAAAAGGGAGGAAAGCTACATCATTTTATTAGTGCTGAGATAGTGTTTATCTTTGGAATGGGTAGTGATTAAGATACTCCTGTGGTTTATGGGGGACTGCTACTGCTCTGTTTATCAGTCATCTAGTTGCAGTGTTTGCTCTTAAAAAATCTGTCAAGCTGTATGTTTATGAAGATTCAAGTTCCATATGTCGTAGTTAATGAAAACAGTAGCAGATACCGAGAAATACAGAAGCATTAGAGCCATTTCCAAAAGGCTTTCTGATACCTGAGTGTACAGCTGGGTTTTGAAGAGCATCACAGAGTTTGTGTGGTCTTGAAGTCAGCTGTCACAGATGCTAAGGCATTAGTTAAGGTAAGTTAACTAGCTCTGTTCCTGATTTCTAGTAAACAACTATTTGTATAGTTAAAATTATTCTCTCTGCATTGATTACCAAAAATCATCTGAAGAAATATATTTTCATATAGCAGCCAAGATTCACTCTATGGTCTTACCTATGGTTCTTTGTCTCATTATCTTATACAGCTACCTTGTTCAGTGTGTTAGACTAGCCATTTTGCCATTCTGTATGTAAAATTAGATTGATTGGAACAAAAATAAACAAATAATAATGAGAAATTATAAAAATAAATCATGAGACAGGTTCTCAGTTCCATGGGAAGAGGATGTCTAAGATGCTGCAACTGGAGAGATGAGGATCAGAGTATTGTGCCTGGAACATAGTATTTCAAGACAGTATCAAGATGTTACAATTTCTTACAAATAAAAAAAAACCAATTAAAGTAACTCAAGGAGTTCAATTATTTCAGAATTAGAGAGGATACTAGTGCAGCTAGAGCTAGGTTTGGAGAGGAGGGTAAGACACAGTCAAGCCAGAGGCAACAGTGAGCTAGGACACAATATGATGCAAACTTCCTGAGAAAGACTTTTCTTTACAGTTGAGTGGCATGTAAATGTCTAAAAATTCTGAACTTAGAGATGATATGATATTGCTCATATTTTAATGCTGACTTGGCCTTATTATTCTGTCAATGAGGCAGGTGATACAAAGTTGACTGTCATAATCCAGGTGAGAGATAATAATGACTGAGGCCAGAGAGTTTTTCTACAAATACTTTGAATATGTAGTCAATACAGTTTGCTGGTGTACCAGTTACAGTACAGAAGAGAAAACTATAAGGACCACTTCACATTTGGGGCCCAAACTATCAAAGTTGCTGTTAGTTCAGACAGTACAGTGTACATAGAATCCACTGAGATAGATATTAACTGCTTCATTTCAGCCAGTTATTTTTAGGAGGGGCTCCCAGCTAGGAAGATAAATATGTGAGTTTAAAGTTCAGAACTAAGATGAAATCTAAAACATACATTTTGTAGTAAGAATTTTAAAAGTAGAAAGTAAAGGCATGAATCCATATGTGTTCATTTGGTGAGTGACCATGAGTTAACAACAAAGGACTAATCCCTAAACTCCTCAATATCACAAGTTGGAAAGGTCATGAAAGGGCAAGGCCAGCAAGATAAGATGACAGGAAGGCATATGGGCTCCCTGAAGCCAAGTAAAGAAAGATTTCAAGGGGGTGGGGCAGGTAACCATCAGGTGAGCGAAGGGAATTAGAGAGTCAGGCAATGCAAAATGTGGAGTGAGCTTGTAGCTTTTCCAGAGGGACGAGTTTGGTAATAGCAATTTCCATGACGTGATATAACAGAAAGTGTGATAGACATATGCTCTCCAATCTCACTGATGCTTTCTCCGTGCCTGCTGTCCTTGTCCCTCCCTGCCTTGTCACTAGAAACAAAACCGTAATGCTTTTAAGCAGCTGCCTGTGTTATTTACTGAATTTGATTGTTTTTAAGGTTAAAAGCTTCATGCTTGCTTTAAACTTTCACTGGTGTTTTATATGTTCCAAGCTTTTTCCACATTCTACAGGACATAGACAATTTCCATACATTTTCATTGTCTTAGGGTATATTTCTCTAGAATGTCATTGTGCAACCTCTTTGCTTCCTTCCTTGATATTCTACATGTCTTTTTCCTAGCATTTTTCAGAGTTGCTCTTCATTTATTTAGTTTATTCAAGAAAATCCTTATGTATAACTTTTCTTTACCTAGCTGTAGCTTGGTAAGATGGTGCTTCAAATAATCTCATCTTTCTATCTTAACTGGCCTTTATGTTTATCGTTATCAATCTTAGTTCAAAATAGGACTCCAAGGCCTGTGCGATGATGGCTCAGCAGTTACTGGTGCTTGCATTCAGGGCTGATAACCTGGATTTGACCATTGGGTCTCACATGGTAGAAGGAGAAAACTGACTCTCTAGAATTCTCCTGTGATCTCCACATGTAATGGCATAAGTGAACATACATGTGCATACACACCCAGAAAAATAAAATGAATACAAATAAAAGAGACTCCAATGAATCTTATGTGTCCTTCTTTCCTATAGTGACTGATTTGGTCTGCAAGTTATAAAAAAAAATTTCTCAGACCCCAGGAGATGCTCTGCTGAGTTTCCACCAAGTGTGACATAGATTCCTACTAACCTGAAGTAAGAGAGAAATCAAGTACTCACCTTGCTAATTTATTCAGAGGAAATAGAGAGATATAGTTTGATTATTCCTAAAAGTCTCTTAGTTGGAAATGACCGTTTTTCTATTTAATTAGTATCTCTTTACTTCATCAGAATATTCCATTTTTCAAATTCTATAAATACCTCCATTATATATTCAATATACTATATATTTAAAACATTATGATATTTCATCTTGATTTAAAATCTTTCCCAGCAATGTTGATATACTAAAGATCAGATGAAGTAATTGACCTTTATCAATATAGTATTACATTATTTTAAAAGTTATGCCTAGAACGTTAAAAAGAAAGAAGTACTCAATATGTTGACTTAACATGAATAATATTGTTAGCTCAATTCCTAAATGTGTGAATAAATGCTAAATTGTTTGTGGACTTATTAGATGAAGTTTTTCACTTTTAAAATTTAAAGGAATCAAGGCACGCTTATTCTGTGCTACAATAAATTTCTGTGTTGTTAGCACAACTATATTATTCAGGCATTATATTAAATTTATTGAAACAGCATTAAGCCACCTTTAATTTTATCCCGCTTTCCACTTCACAGTGAGTGGGATGAATATGATTTTCTCATCGGAGCACTCTCCTCTGGTTGTACAAATGCACCTCGGTGTTCAACGCAGAAACAAAACTCTCTGCTGGAAGCTTTGGAGCTTGTAGCAATTGTAATGAAATAAGCAAAGTGGCTATTGTCTGAGTGCACATGTGAGTTGGGAGAACTGTCTGGGGAAGAAGGCTATTTTTGTCTCTGCTTCTCTGCAGCAGCAGCCTCCTTTCTGGAATGTAAGTGGCGTCTGAACCACTGACTTATTTCCAATCAGATAGCAAGTATAGGCTGAAGCCTGCAGTTAGGTTAATAGAAATTCAAATATTTTCACACATGCTAACAGCACAGGAATTTACTGCAGCACAGAATAAGCGTTATATTTCCAATATATTTTTATAAGGTAATAAAAAAAAAATCCCAGAGGACTGAGCCCAAATAAGTTCCTCCACACCCACTCAAGATATTTGATAAACACTAACATTAAAGTTAGAATTGCAGAAAAATTCAATAACCTCATTTATACTGATCCAGTTAATTTTGGAACAGCCATGTCAACCATTGAACATTGCATACCTCAGCATTCTTCAGAGCAGCCAACTATATTCGACTGCACTAAATATTTTGCTGCATGTGTAGATTTAGCAGCAGTGGTGGATTTGCTGCAGGAACTTGTTCCTATATTATAATGTAACACAAATATTGATAACTAGGAAGACTTGGAAGTCAGAGCATCAAACTAGGAGTCAAAGTTGACTTTTAAATAACATCGTGACTGATTAGTCTTAGGTAAGTCACTTGACTTTTCTGTCTTCGCTATCACCCGTATATCAGCTATCAGGATTTCTCAGAGGATGAGCTACATATCCAAAATACTTTATGAAAAAAAACTGTGCTCATATTACTGCTCAATAAGATAATACAATAATTGCCATTGATTAAAAAATCAAAACAACAACAAAACCCAAGAATCTGCTTTTATTTAACCTTCCTGCATTTACTGTATTTCTCACATCTCTGCAGGTAGTTGGAGTACAGCTGATATGGGCAGAGTCAGATTGGCTTCCATCCACGCAGGTTAGATTCAAGTCTGTTTTACCTGTCTTTCATCTTCCATGGGGGGAGGGCAGTTATCCAAAACCATATTCTTCTCAAAGAAACAGCCAGGCACATAAAAAGCAAGCCTGATTGTATTAATGCATCTCAAGCCTTTGATCCCATCATTCTGTTATTGCCAAAGCAAGTCACATGATTCAGTCAAGCAACGACGGAACTAAAAGAACTTGTTTTCTACTTCTTATGGAGAGGAAGCGCACGGCGATATAACCAAGGGCATGGAACCAGAGGGGAGCGAATCAGCATGCACTGCCTGACAGCAAAATTTTCTCTTAGCATCGGTTTTCTTTAATATTTTACCTACATTGTACAGATTTTAAAGGACTACTGTAGTCATCACGACTATAAAACCATTATTAATAATGATCTTTTAATAATGACAAACCACCAAGAAAAGAAATTAAAACTACACAAAATATAACTGGAGATTAAAGGTTCTCTTTTTTTGTCTCTGTTTTTTCCTTTTTTCTTTTCTTCCATCCTTCCTCCTTCCTCCTTCCTCCTTCCTCCATCCCTTCTTCTCTGCCTTTATTGCCTTATTCTTTATCCAAGGGTGTGGCTTCTTTATCCAAGGGTGTGGCTTCTTTATCCAAGGGTGTGGCTT
>JADRCH010000067.1:3565025-3575265 GCA_019843965.1 Rhynchomys soricoides | reverse complement strand
GGCTTCTTTATCCAAGGGTGTGGCTTCTTTATCCAAGGGTGTGGCTTGGAACTTACAACCTAGACTGTCCTTGAATTCATAGCAAACCTCCTGTTTTAGTCTCCCAAGAGCTAGATTAGATGTGAGTTCTCACATTTGACACTTGTGTCTTTCACTGTCATCAGATAGCTTCATTTTAGCATCTGATTGCCCACTGAGACACAAAAAGCCTCCAATAAGCTCTTTATGTCTGCCCGCACATAGCTTTTTGTGGGAACAGACTTGATTACTCCATGAAATTGACCTGCACATTTTGGACATGCACTTGATGTCAATCTCAATGTCTTCTTTTACTCTTTTGTTCATCTTACTGGGATGGATATTAAGGGCTTCATTTCAGGCCCTCTCTAACAGTATTATGAGTGTCCCCTTATGGTGTATCCTAGTAGAAAAGACAACGGGTTGTTGTACTAAGCCCTCTGGTACTTAATAGTTTATTCAATATTGAATAAATTTTCTTGACTTTCTTGTCTTCTTGTGTTTAGAAAAAATGAAGAAAATGAGACCCAGAATTTAAGATGTGATAATAAATGTATTGATTTCTTGAATATTTGTATTGATGAAAGTCTATATGGTTTACCTTTACCATGCTATAAATCACCATACTTCTCATGTTTTTGGTTGTGATTCTAGCCTTTAATGGCTAAGCCATTTCTCCACCCTATCATAATTCTTACAGTGTCCACCTTACATGTAGATTATCTTTGTCATCATTATGATTTACTTCTGCTGACATCAGAACCCAAATTGTTTCCTGACTCCTGTGTGTGGACAAAGGCATGTGAGGTACATACTATGCATCAGGTATACACACTGTGCTGGTGCACTGACACTCTTTTGCTGCTGCTCTGCCTGCTTGCAGACAAGTTCATTCTGAAGGTTACTCCCAGAGAAGAACAAGGCTGCTTCATGGCCCCTTCTATCACCTCTGATTCTCAGCATTGCCAGATTCTTATCCTGCTGTGACCAATTCCAAATTCAAGCTTGAGAGAGGAAGATGTACATGACTAAAAACCTCCATTATATATACACGAGTCAGTAGGATGTTATATACTCAAGAAAAATAATATGTCTCTTGAGATATAACAGATCAGGCCAAAGCTGTTGATATAAGTAAATAGTGGGAGATGTCTAGATTGAATAATATGACTTATGGGGGTTGTAATAAATGTATTACTTTGATGATTCTAAAAATTTTGTTTCTAACATTCATTAAATGGTACATAAATGTAAGAATGACCTTGCAATCATCAAAAAAAAAAAAAAAAAAAGTCCACAAACAGAACATAGCAACATGAGATGGGTATTGAAACCCTTTTCTCCATCTCTCTGTGTTTCCACACCAGAGGCATGCTTGTTTACTTTAGAGCCACACAAAGTCTTCTCCGTTTTGAAAATATATAATGGTAAATACCCAATGGGGTCTATGTGCATCAATTGGAGTTTATTTGTTCTCTGTAAAGAAAAAATATCTAATTTTTAGTATGCATCCGCAGTCTTTATAAGGACCCCAAACTGCTTTCTTTTTCTTGACAGTATAACTCTTGAAGTATGTGTACTAGGTTTAAAAAAACCTAATTTCTATTCCTACGATATAAAATATAGCAGCTATGCATTTGACTGGCTATACTACAAAATAACATTTTTAAAAGTGCATATGTATCTCAGAACTTACTACATCATTCATACTTAAAAACTTATCAAGTATTTATGTGTTATTAAGTTTTGAAATTTAACATTCTTAGGAATCCTATATACTCTTAAAACTTTGTAGGACCAAATGAACTTGTATATATTGGTTAACCTATTTGTAGATATTATGAAGGACATTGTCTCATAGTGATTTCAGAAGCTACACCCATAAAGCCTCACCAACATGATTCTCCAAATGTGAGCTGAATGACAATAAGCATCCCAAAGTGGAAGGGAAGGGATCACAAAGCCTTATCCTTCATCTTAGAGCATAAGTCATTGGTGTTCTGTTCAGGAAATTTTCCCCTATGCCCATGTGTTCCAGGCTCTTCCCCACTTTCTCCTCTAATAAGCTCCATTGTATCTGGTTTTATGTGGAGGTCCTTGATCTACTTGGACTTGAGCTTTGTACAAGGAGATAAGAATGGGTTGATTTGCGTTCTTCTACATGCTGACTGCCAGTTGAACCAGCACCATTTGTTAAAAATGCTGTCTTTTTTCCCACTGGATATTTTTAGCTCCTTTGTCAAAGATCAAGTGACCATAGGTGTGTGGGTTAATTTCTGGGTCTTCAATTCTATTCCATTGATCTTCCTGCCTGTCTCTGTACCAATACCATGCAGTTTTTATCACTATTGCTCTGTAATACAGCTTGATGTCAGGGATGCTGATTCCCCCAGAAGTCCTTTTATAGTTGCGAATAGTTTTTGCTATCCTGGTTTTTTTGTTATTCCAAATGAATTTGAAAATTGCTCTTTTAGGCCACCAACCAAGGAGTACACATGGAGGGACCCTTGACTCCAGCTGCATATGTAGCAGAGGACGGCCTTGTCAGGCATCAATGGGAGGAGAAGTCATTGGTCCTATGAAGGCTCTATAGATGCCCCAGTGTAGGAAAATTTGAGGGTGTTGAGGCAGGAGTGGGTGGGTGGGTACAGGAGCACCCTCATAGAAGCAGGATGGTATATTGGGTTTCCAGGAGGGGGGGAAACCAGGAATGGGGAAAACATTTGAAATGGAAATAAAGAAAATATCCAATAAAACAAAATATAAAAAACAAAGCCTTAACCTTACACAAAGTATTACAGGCAACAACAGACTGCTAAAGGTAGGAGAAATAGTCTTCTTCTGGGAAAAGCACAGAGTTTGTTATCCAATAAAAAATATTCAGCCTTGAAAACATACCTACAAGTAACATTACATAAGGCTGAACAGTTATATGTAGGGGTGTTTATGAATATACATATATGCACACAATAACAATTAAAAAAAAGAGAGAGAGAGAGGCCAGAAATCGAAAGAAAGCAAGGAGGGGTATGGGAGGATTTAGAGACAGGAAGAGAAGAAAGTAAGGCGGTAATTATAGTCTTAAAAGTCAAAAAGGATCTTGAAAATTGCAAATTTGATGACATGAAAATATAAAACTACACATTCCATTAAATGTAATAAAGAAAATATGGCATGAAATCATGAAAGAATGCAAGCTAGAAAGTGGAATAGCACTGTGATGCTATGAAGAGATGCTGACTTTGTGGCTCCCTTCAAAAGTCACAGTGATGGAGGATGGTGAACTATGACATTCTAAGTACAACCAGTCGGAATTATTTGGTTTTTGAGACTGAGCTTTCCTCTAAACTCTCCAATAATTATCATCTGAACCTCTTGCATAGCTTTTCAAGAAGAAGGAATATATATTCTGATTTCCCAGTTAGACTGTAGCTCCTAGGAGCCTCAACTATGGCTATGCTTTTGTTTAACTAAGAAGTTTTGAAGTCCATCCATCCCACCATGCCTATTTGCTTATTCCTTATCTATTTCTTTAATTTCATTTTCTGCTCATTATGGGAGTAGCTACCAGACATTGGGAATTATTTAAAACAAGTTACTTACAGCAAGGGTAACTAGCCAAACACAAAAATTACATGAAATACATTTGAATGAGAGCATAATAATAATAATAATAATAATAATAATAATAATAATAATAATAGCTCAGTGGTTAAGAGCATTTGTTGCTTTTGCTGAGGACTTGGGTTCAGTTCCTAGCATCTACATAGTGGTTCGCAGCTTTCTGTAACTCCAATTCCTGGAGATTCAACACCACTCCCCCCACCCCGACACCCTCTTCCAACCTTCACATATACTAGGCACACATGTAGTAAACTTGTATTCACACAAAGAAAATGCACATGAAACAAATAAATATATCTAAAATATATAAAAAACAATGTATTTTGATCATTTATACTATCTTCCACAACCTCCCTACCCATCGAATTTTATGTTCTTTCTCCATCTTTATAAACAAAAGTCAGCAAATTCAAAAAAGGGGGAAAAACCAAACAAATAAGGAACCAACAAGGCAAAATTACCCAAACAAGTGTGTTTTGTATTAGGGAACTACTTCTGGGCTTAGAGACTGTTTGGGAGTGTAGATGATATATCTGGTGACACCACATTGATCAAAACTGATTTTTTCCTTTCCCAGTAGGGATCCATAGCAAATACCTTCTTGGTTAGGCACGGGTATGACTTTGTGTCTATTTCCCCTTTTATTGAAGGGTTTTTATTTACATTAAACTTGTGCAGGTCATTTGGATGCTGTCTAAATCACAGTGAATTCATATAGGCATAAACCATGTTTTATCTGGATGATGTGTTATTTGATAATTTTTAACTACCAAGTAGTCTGGAACCCAAATTTCTAAAAAGCAACGGGATTCTATATTGTGAAAGCTAATTCTTCTATCATATATTTTTGGTTTCAGTTCGTTTTATTGAAGAATAAATTTCTTGTAGGTTAGTTTTGATGTTGTTCAAAAACATTCACGAACCATTTGCACTTTAAGTAAAAGGAAATGTCTTTAAAACAATGTTTTAGTTTCCCTTTATTTCGAGCTTCAACACAGAGATTTTGGTTTTTTTTGTACAGCTGCTCATCCTTAACTCAGTCCTCCAAACCATTTTCAGTCACTACTAAAACCAAGTTTTTGAAAAAGTCATTTATCAAAATAAGTAAGCTCAGAGTGCTGAAATGAATTCATAAAAATTGTTGTCATGATTTGGCTTAAATATGGAGTTTTCTAACATAACGTGCATGTATTTTTATTAGTAGAAACATTAAACAAAAATCTAGCTTTAAGTTAGAATGTGATATCATCATAAGAAGCTTGAAATTGTTTCTGCTGGACAGGGTTAGCTTAGTATGATGTGATAGAAACTGTCCAGCCCTTTTCATGTCTCCAGTGTAACCCATGTAGTAAATTCATGCATTAGCTGTAAATTTCCCATTTCATAGATTAAAATATGAAAGTTCAGACAAACTTGGGATCTTACCAATATAAGAGTCTAGAGAGTGATAGAGCCAGGATTTGCATATTTTTATCTTTTAAGTGAGTGGTGAGATCCAACAGAAGATGTTGCTCCTTTGGAAAATGTTATAAAACTGTATCCACTCCAGTGTTCAGCCTTTAGATGCATGGTAACAGCTGTTGTTAATGGTTTAAACCTAGTCAATACCAATATGGAATTTAATTTACGTGTATATTTGTGTGGTGGTGGGGTGTTAATCAGATAGGAGACAATTATTTTTGAAACTGGTATAGGTGTAACCATCAGACACTTTCATCTTGTAGGTAAAAGACAGAATGCACTTTGATGAAGAACATGCTGCCCATATTTATTTCTCTTACACAAACTAGTTTAAAGCCAATACAACTCAAGCAGACATAACAGTGTTGGTGGCTTCAGAGACACTGTGGAAGCTTCAAGCATCTTGTTTCTGTAATCTTTTCTTCCTTGGTAATGTCTCAATGCCTCAAACACTGTCAGTTGAATGAAGTCATTTTTTTTTTTTCTGTTTTTGACTGTCATTCAAGGACCATGCCTTTCTATCGACAGACTATACCTTCCAATGACCATGATTAGTTGGAGAAAATCCAACTTTCTGCCACCCAGACAGCTGTTCTGTCCCTACTAAATTGCCAACTCCCTCTCTTTCCCGATGTGATGTCATATGTTGCCAGCTTTATGTGAAGACTGTTCCAGTCTGTGACAAACAATTTTAATAATAACCACTTCTCACTTCCCTAAATGATATCTCAGTTGTTAGAGCTCCTTCCCTAAATCTTGAAGAAAGTGCCTACGGATGAGTCAGAGGCCATTCAATGATAAAATGTTGCTTTTCTGAAGCATCACTACTCCTTGTGATTCACACATTTCCAAAACACCCCTTAAATCGATCCACATCATGATGTGTTCCTGCTAATCTGGGACACTGGATATTAAAACCTTTTGCCTTTTCAATTTAGAACTGCTGATTGCACTGAGCTGGAATACTCTCACTTTCCAAACGCTCAGTATTGTCTTTTAGGAAGAAGAAAGTTTCTCCACATGTAAAAGAGTTTTCAAGACATATTTTGATACTCCAATGAAATAAATGTTATAAGTATGTATAGAGAAAGCATTTTTAATATTTTGATAAAATTAAAATATTCTCACAAGTATTTTTCATATTCTTTCAAGTCCTGTATTATACTTTTCACATTCAAAGATAGTAATGTATCCTTGAAAGCTCTGGAAGCCATATTTCCCACTGTTCAAAAACTGAATGAATCTATCATGGGCACACAATTTTTAAAATGGAGAAACACTCAAAGCATTAGGCTTTAATAACTTGCAAAAGTATAATTAAGGAAAGGAAAATGAGCCATTATAAAATGTTAAGTAAAAAGTGCTTAAGATCACTATTCAATCCTCCAAGAATACCCCCACCTGCTTAAGAGAAACAAAACAAAATGAACAAAATTCTTGAGTAGAAAGGTTCCTGCGCCGGTTTATTTTGCTATTTAGTCTAAATTTAGATCATGGGAGAAAACAAAAAGGATAACGCCATTTTATGCATAACCCTTCCTTCCTTATTCATCTGTAGTCGCAAATGCCAGTGTTATGAATATTGCCGTAAGCTGTTAATTGAGAGCTAATTAAAATTCTAATGCCACTTGGAGATTGCACATTCCTATTCTTATAGTTTATCCGTGAATGTAAAATATATATCTGGAGAAGTTCATCTTCTCTGCCGGTGTCTGTCATTCAATTGCACGAGGTGGTGGAGGTTTTGCTCTTATCAAACTGTCAGCTAGCAGTGAACAGGAGCCTCAGGGTTTCCCAACACTTTTACCTAAAAACCCAATTGCTGGGCTCACAGGGCTCTGTAAACCTCACAGGGACATAGTGTCCGATTTGTTATTTAAACTAATTTATACGGGTTAATTTTAATTGCAGGTATTTTTGTGTGCCTACTAAGCGTTAATCGTATTTACTGGTTTTGCCAGTAATTGGATCTCGTCTTGAAAAAACCGTCTTTAGAAATATACAGAGTAGGAGAGCAGTTGCTGACAAACTGCCTTACAGCCCTTCCATCTCTTCCTCTCCCATGGGGTTAAAGCAGGCTTTGGCCTTTCCACAGTGTGTCAGCAGCTCTCTCAACTGTGACTGTTGCACTGCCTTTTAACAACTTTAAATGGTAGATGCTAATGGCTCTGCAGCCTTGCGGTTCTCCCAGCAGGTTTCAATGTCTTGTATTACTTTAAGCACTGTACTCTGAAAACATACATAAATTAAGGCTGTAATTCCATCTCCAGCTTTTGGCATGTGTTACTTGTCAACGTTTTAAAAGAGCAAATGGCTGATGCAAGGCTCTCCAGTAGGTTTGGGTCAGAGTACTTTCTCCCTCTGCTTCTCTATGAGACCTGGGCCTTTCCTCTTTCATTCTTCAGTTCATACACTGGTCTTTCCTGTTGCCAAGTTTGCAATCTCAATATGAAATTCATGTTCTTCTTAATCGGCTACCTGTTTTCTCTCTCCCTCCCCCTCCCTCCCTCTCTCTCTCTCTCTCCCTCTCTCTCTCTCTCTCTCTCTCCCTCCCTCTCCCTCCCCCTCCTTCTCTCTCTCTCTGTCTCTCTCTCCCTCTCCCTCCCCCTCCCTCTCTCTCTCTCTCTCTCTCTGTCTCTTTCTCCCTCCCTCCCCCTCCCTCCCCCCCTCTCTCTCCTGACTCCTGGCTTAACCATCGGAGCTGCGAACAACTACAATTTTGAGATTTTTTTCTTTACATTTTACATACACATTTAGAAGAATTCCCGGAGAGATAGTTTTCCATGAAAGACCTTGAGTACTGAAGTCTGTAACTGTTTTTGTACGAGAATTAAGAGATGGGTTAGAACATAAAGCAAGACACAGTGAGCTAATGAGTAGGAGACGTAAGGAAATGAAATGGAGCTTGACTCTGCCTTGTAGGGGAAATTTAGCATCCCTGGGAATGGCTGAGTTCCTCAAGCCTACTCACTAGGCAGGATAACAATCAGGATTGACATTCATTTAGAAATTGTGCCTTTTGGGCTGGAAAGATGGCTGAGCCTTTAAGAGCACTGGTTGCGTTTCCAGAGGCCCTAAGTTCAATTCCCAGCAACCAAAGAATGGCTCACAACTACCTATAATGCGATCTGATGCCCTTTTCTGTCATGCAGGCACATATTCAAATAGCATTCATGTGTATGAATAAATAAATCTTTAAAACAAAAAAGAAATCATGGCTTTTGTGAAACATCTAGTAGGGAATGTCCTTAGTTATATATATGGCTCAGGTTAAAATTTTGAGGTACACTGCTGAGTACTATTTCAGTATGAAGATCCAAGTTGCAATATGGACAGCTGTGTTTGTGGTTCACTTATAAGTCACTGAATTCTTATAGTATTTCAATAGTATTTTCCTTAATACCAGAAGAGAACTTGTTATAGCTCATAATTAGGGCTGTTAGAAACAAAGTCACCCTGATTACCACAGAAAAGGAGCTAAACAATGAATAACTCCAAGCTTTTCTGTTTTTAAATTAACTAAGTTGGGGAGAGGGTCCTCTAAAAGATGTAACAGGAGGGAAGTGTCTCTGTGATCTTCATAAGGAGGGCGTTCATTTTACAAGACAGAGCCTAATCAAACTGGACTATAAGTACTGTGGCTGTGTCTCCGTCTCTCCTGGCCTACTCTGGCCTGCAATGTCCCCACTCATCCCTGGCACATCTGAAGCGTCCCAGTGCTTACTCCCCTGATGTAGCACATTCCCTGAAGAACCTCTCAAAATAACAAACATTGTGCTTCTGTTTTTTCTCCCTCCTCTTGGCTGTTTGTTGTTCTTAATTGCTAGCACTGTTACCACTTACAGGAAATAAAAGCTCCTATTAGGCAGTTCTGCTTCCGTTCTGCAGGGATTCCATTCCAATTTGGTATTCTTTTCAACAATAAGTGAAGGAGACTGCGGCTGGTGTAGCACTTTTAGGAGAGATTTGAGCATCTAATGAAGAAATAAATTCTAAATGCTTCTGGGAACCCAATTTATTCATTTTAGAAAACATACCTTTCCAAACACTACTAATTGAGTTGGCATTTGTTTGGAAAATCAAAAATAGCAATAGAAAAAAATTAAACATTTTTATAGAGAAAATTAGCACAACTAAAATATATTTTGTGTCAACATTATCTCTTATATGAGACAACAGAAATTGTGCTTCTGTATCTAATATTTATAACTAATTTTAAACTGTGTATATACAGATTTTTTTTAAGCCTTCATATACTGGTGGTATCTTTCATAGCAAGAAAAGAAAGACACAGCACAGATGTTTAATATTTCAGTAACATGCTGAATTTTTAACAACAGAGGCTCGTGATGAGTGCTAAACTAACCTAATAGTATTCTGGTAGCTGGCTTAGTCTGAGTAAAAATTTTGAAGACTACACTTTCCTAGTCAGAAGTCTGACTGAAGCATGGAATCAAAACTTTCTCATCATAACATACTGTTCTTGGCAATCATTGACAGATATCCTTACAGTTTATCAGATCAAATCAAGATAAGACATCAAAACACAGAACAATAGCAACTATTTTTGATTTTGAGCTTAGGTGACCACAAACTCCAACTTGTTGGATATAACTCTGGACACAATTTTGATTTTCTTAATTTTTGAAAAATCATTCTAATTATTTTATTATTAATATTTGAGACAAGTTTCACTTGGTAGCCTAAACTTTGGAAGACCCCTCTCCCTTGCCTTGTATGTGCTGGGATTAAAACATTATGCCATTACTGCCTGGCTAATTTATTTTTAATTTTTTAAATGTTTTGGATTCATTTTGAAAATCAGAGAAAGCTTCTCACTTTCTTGAAATTTCTGCTTGAAATTTGGTAGTAAGATATAACAATGTACTGCTGATTGAAAGTCCAGAAGATTGGAAATATATAGTATCAGCAATTAGAATCAGAATACAAATTGAACATATAAGCTGATGTAGCCACTATCAAATGAACAAAGAAGGAGGAGGAGGAAGAAGAGGAGGAGGAGGAGGGGAGTAGGAGGAGGAGGAGGAGGAGGAGGAGGAGGAGGAGGAGGAGGAGGAGGAGAAGAAGAAGAAGAAGAAGAAGAAGAAGAAGAAGAAGAAGAAGAAGAAGAAGAAGA
>JADRCH010000067.1:3549463-3565015 GCA_019843965.1 Rhynchomys soricoides | reverse complement strand
GAAGAAGAAGAAGAAGAAGAAGAAGAAGAAGAAGAAGAAGAAGAAGATGATTACAGAACAAAGGAAAATACAGGATTTATTGTGAGTGTTTATCATGGGTATCTCTCACTATTTTCTATTAATCACCCTTGTCTGCTCCTGGTAATAAATATGGTTTTTCAGATATTATGGTGTAAGCAGTATGTACAAGTATATACACACATTAGTCTTTATATCAGAGATCCTCAACCTTTCTAAAGCTGCGACCTTATGTTGTGGTGACCCCCAACCATAAAATTATTTCATTACTACTTCATAGCTATAATTTTGATATAGATGTGAATCATAATGGAAATATCTGATAGGCAGATATCTGATATGTGACCCCTGTAAAAGGATCATTCCATTCCCAGAGGAGTCACAAGCCACAGGTTAAGAACAACTGCTTCAAATGCTGGCAGCCCCTACAGTAACAAATCCAAAGTCTAGTGATATACGTGATATTTAGAGCCGGTGAGATTTCTAGACAGCTTCACATCATGCCCTTCATTCCTCTTTGTGATCCTGAGGAATCAAAGTGTGGAACATGAGAAGACCTTGTGGGTCAAAGTCCTACATGCACACTCCTTCACTCTGCTCTCACAATGTTGTGAGGTCACTATTGGAATGCATCCTGAAAACCAGAAGCCAGACACAAAGATCTACACTGTTCCTCAAGATGACACTTAAGCTTTTCATTCAAACAATAATATGCTTTTCTTGTTGAATGTCTGGGAGCTCTGTTGTGTTTTTGTACAAGAAGGGATGTAGTGGTTCTAGAGAAGGATTGCCCATAGGTCACAAGCACTGTTCTGAGTAATGTCCCTGATTTCCCTTCTCCGTTTCTGTTCTAGCAAAGTTCTGACAATGACGGCAGGATGCCTAAAGCCTCAGTTCTATATCTTTAGATTTATTGTTTGTCTTTTTTGATTCATTACAAGAATCCGATTGTTAGTTACATGAAGAAACTAGCTTTGAATGAGGGACTTGGATGACACATTGAGAAGAATTTATGGCTTGAGTGCTTTCAGATGTCTGGATCTCTGTCAC
The DNA here is from genome assembly GCA_019843965.1 of Rhynchomys soricoides. Classification (NCBI taxonomy): domain Eukaryota; kingdom Metazoa; phylum Chordata; class Mammalia; order Rodentia; family Muridae; genus Rhynchomys; species Rhynchomys soricoides. Next base: position 3,563,947 of record JADRCH010000067.1, on the reverse strand, counting down.
ACACAAAAAATGGCCAGATTTATCTATACTCTATTCTAACTTGCTTGATGGTGTGTTTAACTATCTAGCTTTCAAACACAATTCTGGAGACTCAGTGTTGTGGAAAAAAGTCTGTGATGTATGTAATTGATAATGAAGATGTAATTATCTCCACTTTTTTCTAAAATTCCTAGAAGAAACTAGTGAGATTAGAATGCTGAAATAAAGTAGTTCTGCTTTTAAAATTTAAAACAGTTATTATTTTATTCATTGTAAATTAAAACTAAAAGAGCATCTATCTATCTCTATATCTCTATATATAATCTATCTGTGTCTATTACCTATATATATTTATATATACTATTATATATATAGTATAACGTTTTCAAGGAAATGGATAAGGAAGGGTTAGGTTTGAGAAGATATTTTTGGAAAAACAGAGAAAAGCATGTAATATCCAAGTCCATAGTGTCCAAGAATCTGGTGTCACACTGCCAGTTTCACAGATGTTACTTTTGAGGAAGATAGATGCTACTGGCAGTTGGTTCCAAAACTGTAATTTAAAACTTTAATTGGCATTCCTAATGTGTTACACAGTTTAATCATGTGAAAGAACAGTGTTTCATGAATTTTCACTTTATAAATTATCTACTTTGTTCTGAAAGTCTAAACAGTTCTTCTTTTTCTAACTTTGCCAGGAACATAAGCAAAGAAAATGTGTAAAATTGTTTGTGTGTATGTGGTCATCATAATTAGCAGTATGGTTTGTGTGTTACCAGAAATTTCATGGAGCTTCTATTTCTATCTTTAAAATGACATTCTTACTGTACAGATTTTCTTGGTGAGAGTTTTAATACCAATATAAACTCAAAGTGGATCCTTGTGAGATATTCAAATATTGTCAAGTATATTTTGAATGGAGTTTTATAGTTCTTCATTAGTGTTATATCCACATGAATTCATATTTACACACGCATATGGGAAAGGTACACAAATATAGGAGTACAGGTCTCCTTGAGATACTAGTTTTCCAACCAGCAACCAAGTAAATGTGTACATTAATTATACTGAAAGGAGATGAATAGAGCATCATATATAATATCCTTGTTTGGGAATAATTGCCACTATAGTTGTTTATCATAAAAAATTACTGAGACATAAGGTATGTATTTAGTTTTTGGATAGCCAGACAGTTTTTGCATTGTATTATAGTCATAAATTGTAAGCTAGTACCTTTCAGAATTAAATATATGTGCAATGGCTAAAATAAGTCCAAGGCTCCTGTAAGATGATTCAAGTATATCTTCTAAACCAAGAAAATAATTTCAAGTATTTATAATGGCAAATAAATAAAACACTCATTTAAGAAAAACATATATCAATGATAAGAATATGAAATGACTATTAATCATGTGCAAAAATTACATGTATTTTCCAGGTTGTTTGTACCTCTTTAATTATCAAAATCCTAAAGCTCAAGACGGGATCAATAGGCTTCCAGAAAGTTATGGGGATATGATCTAACACTGGTCAACACAGCATAAAAGTAATGTCAGAAGGAAAGACCAGATGGTTTGTTTTAAATAAAATGTAGAGAAACAGAAAATAGCCATTCTTCTCAAGAGGTTTTTTTTTTGTTGTTGTTGTTGTTTTGTTTTGTTTTGCCTTATAAAGTATTTAGAATGCTTGTTGTTGGCATAATCACATAACAGCTATGAGGTAACATGCCTTGGGATAAAAATTTTCATGAAGAAACACTAATGAGAAATGCTGGTAAGATGCTTTGATGTGAATGAATACTTGAGGAGTTGAGCTATGATAAATCACTGATAACCCTCATAATTGCATAGATAACATTGCAAGGAACAATAAACTTTTGTTGAATGCATTAATTGGTAAAAATCATTGTTATCGAACAAATGAGAAAAGTGTTTGAATTATATGTAATCTGAACAACTCAACCACATTAGATTGAAGAGGTAAGGGATTAAGCTAGTGAAATCTAACCTCTTACTCCTGTCCCATCACTCTAAGGTTGAGAATGGCAGGACCTATAATTTTTAATTCCTATGTCGTTCGTAATGCAGTTCCTAAAGCTAAAAGGCTTCCTATAACCTTTAAGAATTATTTGCTTCATTCCGTAGTGACAAGATAAATAGGTTGCAGCCCCTCTCTTCCCTAATTATTCCTTGCACATTACAATAGCCTTATGAACACCTCTTTGCATAGTCATGTTGCCATGTTGCAAGCCTTATATACAAATCTATTTTCTGCTTTCTTTAAATCACTAATTCCAGTAACTTTGCAATTCTCCCCTTTTTAGTGGAGGCTTTTAGAATGGATGTTATTAAATCTCAAAGTAGCTTCCTCTCTGTGTAGGCGTTTAAAGTTGCGGTTGAGCAAATGGTTATTGCCAATAATACGGTGGTCTCACTGCAGGCAGAGAGAGCTGAAGTACTCATTTCGTAGTGGGTAAACTTGTGGAGTGAGACTTAATGGAAGTCAAATGATTTTGAATAAGCTAAGAGTATGGACTTAGGGACTCTGTGAATTTTCTAGCAAACTATTCCTTTAAAATGCCAAAATTTCCTCTCCCATTCAACAACCTTTCATTTCAAATTGTTAAGTTCATCTTGGAGCCTCCATCCTTCACCATTTAGTTAATGTCTACAAATCTTTTCTTCTTTCTCAGAAAAGCAATCACATCTTTTGATTGTCATGTACACCTCAGGGCCATGCTAACTATGTTTTTTACTGCTTATGTAGATGGTGAGGGTTCACAACCAATTGATATAAAAATCCCCATGGACTTCAGTTAAGGTTTTTGGCCTCTGGGGCAGTCCCTCCAGCACTTTTGAATGTTTTTTTTATTTTTCAAGTTGCTCATTGAGCTCCTTTCCTCTACTCCATAAAGCTTCACTTGTTAGCAGCATAGGTTTCAGATTAATGCCATAATTTATGTGTCTCACCAACTGCTTTCCATTTTATCTCATGTGTGAACTTAGTGACTCTGGGTCCTTGGAAAATCATAGCTGTTAGTAGGAAAACAAAAGACTGTCATCTATACTATAACTGTTTGATTTGATGACATACGAAACTAGTTCTGCCAAGTTTGATGCTCCCAATTTGTAGTAGGGAGATAAGATTGGAATGGAATCACAGGGGACATAAACACAGACCCACTGACATAAGTAGTCTGCTTAATCTGAAGTACCTGAGCACAGTTAGTCTCATACATATATGTTAAAATTGTTGAGTGGTTCTAAGAGAGATGGATTCTGAACTGACACTAGGATACTTTCCTTTGTACACACAGCAATGTGGCTCATAATCTGTATAGTACTCAATGTCCTTAGGTTCTTATTTTGGATGAGTTTTCTGTTTTACCTCAGTGTATTAGAAGCTAGAATCTGAACAAGTTAATAGTTTGTGGACTAAGTTATGATTAAACATTTGGGGACTATTGATTTTACTATTTCTCATAATGGTGGAAATTCTTTATTGCTAATGGAAATTTCAGCATTTGAATTTTAGTTGGTAGGTGGCCAGAGGACCACATTCATTTTTTTATATCTCTTCCTTGGTCCCTAGTGATATGACTTTGAGCTATGGCATCTCTATCTATACCTACAGGTCCCAACATTCTTATCAAGGTGAGAGCATCACTGCATGATATTATTTGAAATGAAAAACATGAGAATGACAACCATGGGACTTCCACCCCCACAGTGTTCTGTGTCAAGTCAGAAACACATTTCTGAATTTTTACTCTCAGGGAGTTTAATTAATATCCATAGGCATGCCCTATCTCTTCTTATTTCTGTTTTAAATCACATCTTACTTAAAGGATTTTTTAAAATGTACAACATTGAAGTTGGATTCTGAAACTCTTTGTTCTTAAGTAAAATAGGTGTGTGTGTGTGTGTGTGTGTGTGTGTGTGTGTTAGTTAAGCAAAAAGAAAAGACATTTCTCTAACATCTCCTGCACTGAGAGAATGAAGTTGTCACATACACCGAGTTTACTGATTAGCACACAATACTATCTGTTTTTCTAGATGATTGCAGTGCTCTTAACATTCCTTAGTCGCCTGTAGTTCTTTATGTAGGACTGAAACTTTCCTCAGACCACATTCACACAACTGTTATTGTGGTCCTTGTTTGGCTCACATTTCAGCAGTCATGTTGGTAAAACTATATGGGTGTGGCTTCCAACATTCTTAGGAAACAGACTTTCAGCAAACTCCTTTATCCTCTGGTTTTTATAATCTTTTTGTCCTTCTTCCCCTATCATATCTGGGTCTTGGGTGCCACAAAATGTAAATGCATTTTGAGTAGGCATACAATAATGCTTTCTAGAAGCTAATATTTTATTTTCATTCATTCTATTATTATTCATATTAATCTTTATAACTTATTTTAGGTGGGTGATTTTCTTATTTCTCTATTTTAAGTATACTTTGGGGACTGGAGAGATGGTTCAGCAGTTAAGAATATTTGCCTCATTTCAAAAGACTCAAGTCCAATTATGAACACTCATGTTAGACAGCTCCACAAATGTCAGCAATTTTAACTCTAGGAAACTCAATACTTTCTTCTGGCTTGAGGATACCCAAAAGCATGTGAGTGTACAGGAACTTGCACATATGGATAAATAAAAATCATTTTTTAAAAATTATACTTTTATATAATAATTAATAGTTAATGTATAAAAAGGTACTCTTGATACTATTTAAACATCCCATTCATTATTAGAATTTCAGCAACCAGCTTTAACATTTGCTCATAGTTTGGCTGAATTAATCATCACAGTGATAGTTACCAAACAATGGCCTTCCAGTCCCACTATCATTTCTTTTATATATTTTCTAGATAGTCTATCAAATGTGGCTTTTCTCCTAATTCATTTCTCTCTCTCTCTCTCTCTCTCTCTCTCTCTCTCTCTCTCACACACACACACACACACACACACACACACACACACACAAATTCAGATTTGTCAGGTGGTATCTCTTTAATATAGCTTCTGTTTCATTTGACATGTCTTAATCATTTCCACTGTGTTACAGGTTCCCTTGTCTTTTATTTTCCAGACTTGGAATCAAATAGTTCTTCCCCTGTGGGAATTGTCATTTTTTCTTTTTTGTTGGCAAATTGTGATCAAAACCAAAGATTTATGTCGAAACTGCATTCATAGTTACTGGGATAATGATGCCACTGTGTGCTATTTCACGAATGGAAATTTGGAACTTATGAATATATATATGTATATATATATATATATATATATATATATATATATATATATATCCATTCTCTAATGACATATCACTATTGTCACAGGTTAATGCATCTGTCAACCTTCATCAGAGGCATTTCTATTTGCAGTTGATGGTGATTTATACAGATGCTCAACTGGCCAAAGTGAAGAGAAGAGAGTATAAAATGTTCAGCCATAAATTACACATCTATGACATATTCCCTCTTCCTATAGCTCAGAGATCACCATGGAAAAGAATGTATCATCCAGTGGCATTGAGTGAAAACAAGAAAATAGTGTTGGACACAGAAAGGCAGCTGCACATATGAACTTATAAAGATTGTGACCACATGCACAAGCCCCATTTTAGATCAAGTCAAATAAAATCCCAGCACGGAGTAGAGAGGTGGACATGAAGCCCAACCATAATTGAGATGTTATTGGCAATTGACTTTTAAGATAGGGAGAGTCAATTTTCTTTAAGAGTATTGTTCCTGGCAGGTCAATCATGCACCAGTGGAAGGGCACACATGCAAGAATATTTGAGCAGGACAAGCTATACTTGATGAATGGAAAGGAACAAAAAAGGACACAAAGTTGGATGGAAAGAAAAGTGGGACTAGGTCTAGGAAGGCTAAATATAATTAAAAGACATATGAAATTCTCAAAGAATTAATCAAAGTAGAGATTAAAATTTATACTTTATATTTTTTCATAGTTTGTGTCTTACTGATTCCTTCACAATAATTAACCAGCTTTTCATTTCAATCTACTGTAATTGTCTTTGTGTTTACACTGTTTTTCGTTCTTTAGAGGGTACTTATGTTCTCCTTTCAAATTATCAAAGTAAATAAACTTGCTAGCTATATAGCTTTTCTCTTTATGATAATGTCATTTTTTTCTGCACATTGATTTCTAGGAGAAACTATGTTAGTGGTATAATTTTATGTATGTGAATATTCATCATATTGATTGTTGGCCTATACTTTGATTAACTTAGTGTATAGTCCTTTTAGTACCTAGTTTACCCTCAAATCCAGTAGCTACTGCTTTGTTGCTTTCTCTAATTCTCTTATAGTTTGTTATAAACTTTTAGATATGGTATGAAGTTGAAAGAATGTTATAACCAACATCCAAATGTTGATCACTTGTTTTTCACGTCTAGCCAGTTCCAGATTTTTTCATACATCAGTCTGCGTATACATCCGTAAATGCATTCATTAGTCCAATCTTATATGATACTTTTAAATAAATTAAAGGCATCATTATAATTCTCCTTCGTGACATTTTAAATAAAGGTATCATTATAGTTCTCTCTCTTGACACTTCACAAAAATATTACTAAATAAACTTTAATATTTTATGCTTTTTAAATACATAAATTGCATTCAGCGCAATGCTTTGAGGGAAAGCATAATATAAAACACAAGTACTATAAAAAAGCTAAGAGGAAAATACTAGAACTAGGAAAGTTTATACATGGTTGGAAGTTAGGGGATAGAGTAAAGGTGAGGACAAGGGGAAGGGTCAACCACAACATACAATATACAGAAATGTCATACAGAAACCTACAAATATTTTTAAAATGATCTTAAAAATTAATGAATTTAAAAACTGGTTATGGGTACCCTTCATGAATGTATAATGGTAATACCCAAAGCCATAGGTCTTTAAGCAAAAATTCTAGTGTCAAATGTGGCCTATCTCCCTCTAAGTTGTTAGCCTGAGAACTCCACAAGGCATACAAAATAATAAAGCAGTGGTTTTCAACTACCTTCCTAATGTGATAACCTTTTAATGCAGTTGTGGTGTCCCCATTCATAAATATTTTGGTATTTCATAACTATAATTTTGCTACTATTATGAATCATAATGTAAAAATATGATATGCAGATAGTCTTAGGAGATTTCTGTGAAAGGGTTATTTGGCCACCAAAGGAGTCTAAACCCATAGGTTGAGAACTACTGAAATAAAGATTATTGCCATTTTTCTTGATCTAACAACAAAACAAGATGGTAAGACCCTATCTTAGTTACTTTTCTATTGCTGTGAAAAGGCACCACGACCACAGCAATTTATAGAAGGAAGAGTTTATTTGTGGTTTACAGTTTCTGAGGGTTGGAGTCCATGACTATGATGAGGTGGAGCATGGCAGTAGTCAGGGATGCATGGCACTGGAGCAGTAGCTGAGAGCTCACACCTTGAGATGCCACCACAAGGCACAGATAGCCACTAGGTAACGGCATGAGTCTTCTGAAACCACCTCCAACAAGGAAAGGCACACTGCCTAATCTTGCCCAAATAGTTTTACCAATTGAGGAGCAAGTACTCAAATGTATGAACCTATGGGGGCCTTTCTTATTCAAATGGCCAGCACAAGGCAAGCTAGAACTAAGGAAACATTCACCCTGCTGACCAGTGCCCCTGTTTCTAGAAGATACAGTGGAAGTTGCTGGGAAAAAAAGGGAACCAACAAATTTACCTGACTGTCAAGCCTGCTTACTAAATTCCAATACATAGAAAGATAGTCCCACTAGTGCAATAGTGCCAGCATTGTTTTGGGGGTGACCAATATTTTCTGATTGAATTTCAGGCCCAACTCCATGGGAAGAAACACATACCTGGTCCTATAAACCTGCCCAAAATCTTATGGTTGAATATATCACAAACCCTAGGGAGTGGGGGAAGCTTACTGTTGATATCAAGTTAGATAGATTCACAATACATTTTGTAGGTATATGAAATTATCAAAAAATTAAATTTAAAAAGAGGAAATACTCAAATCTCAAGAAATTGCATCGGTGTGCACAAGGTATACTGAAAATATTTATCAAATTTCCCTTAGCTCATCTAAACTTGTATGCCTAACAATTTAGGTTTGATATGTATTCAAACTCTATTTATTTATAAAATGTGATTTTATATATTATTATGGCTGCTTGCTTTTAAGATGTTTCTGTCAAAATATGTTAATGTTTTCTAAAATATAATCACAACCCATGCCCAAATCTTCATCTCTCACTTAGTTTTGCCACAGAAGTATGAAATAATAGACAAGCATGTATCCTGAAGCTATGATTCTTGATTAGTGGTTAGACTATATTGGTTATGGAAAAATCTTTCTGTCATTCTCTGCCATACTTCCAATGAAAAATACTCTTTAAGTAAGTCACTAGAAAAGCACATTAGTACAAAAATATTCAATATGAGAAGTGAAAAAATATAAAGTCATATAGCAAAAGTGAAGAATTCCATTAGGCATGCACTCTGTTTTCTGGGAGCTCTTTGATTTGAATATAGACGATATAAGCCTGAAATAAAAGATTTTGTCATCAGAGAGAATTCATATAATTTATATTCAGATATGCACTTATTTACTAGTGTTGATTAATGTCTGTTGTGGAAATGCCCATTGTCAAAAGGAATATCATCCTTACCTACAGAAAAAAAATAAGCAGAAAGAATTTTTGTACTTATCAACTGTGCCTAGCTTTATTAAATAGCACATTTAATGGGGGCATCATTAGACTAAGTTCTTTTTCCATAGGAGCAAATGTTTAAGTTTAGGTTTGTCCTGTAGGAAAAAACTCAAGACCAACAACTTATATTTTAGATACTCAATTCAACATTGTATTTACTTTCATTTAAATCTAATATTGAAAAATGCAATATACATACACAAAATTTTAAAAAATAACCTGAAAAAATAATGATGGTGTGGGAACAGATATTGTAATACCTAGCGCAGAGTGTAAGCAGGGACATTATTTTGCTTGAACAGATGTTCTCTTTAACATGATTGCACTGCTAGTCATCTAGTTTATCATTTGATGGTCACATTTCTATGTTGATTATGCAATGGAACGAAGAAAACACTAACGTTTTTCCAGTCAATAAAACTTTATACAACGTGCTAATATATCAATGTTAATATTTGTGTAACACGTTGAAAATAAACCTATAAGAAATGCTAGAATAGAATAAAGTAGATATCATGTCATCTATAAGAGGATACATCTAGTATTTAAGGTGCATTGTAAGCTGGAAACTTGGCTTACCAGTTAAGTGTATGATTGCTCTTGCAAAGGTTGTGAGTTCAGTTCAAGCCAGTGCAATCACTCACAACTGCATCTGACTCCAGCTCCAGAGGATCTGACAAACTGACATCAGACCTCTGCAGAGACCCACATTCATGCACACTGCCCAAATAAATAATACTATTAATAAATATAATATATATTAATTAAATATAATATAATATATAATAATAATAACTATACATAATATTTTAAAATTAATCTTCTAAGAAAGAATGCATGCATAGACACATAATATAAGCAAACCCAGCTTATAATGCCATCTTTATGGATACACAGGCTGAATATGCGAGCCATTTCTTTCCTATTAGGAATATTGTCCCTGTTTTCTTTTTTTTTTTATTGGTTATTTTATTTATTTACATTTCATATATCCCTCTTCCTGGTCTTCCCTCTGCAAATCCCCCATTCCTTCCCCCCCACCCCTTTGTCTTTAAGAGGGTGCTCCTCCACTCATCCACTCACTGCCACCTTACAGCTCTAGCATCCATCTGTGCTAGGACATTGAGCCTCCACAGGACCAAAGGCCTCCCCTCCCATTGATGCCAGATAAAGCAATTCTCTGCTACATACGTATCTAGAGTCATGGACCCATCCATGTATATTTATTGATTGGTGGTCCCTGGGAGCTCTGAGGGGTCTGGTTAGTTGATTTTGTTGTTCTTCCTATGGGATTGCAAACCGCTTCAGGTCCTTCAGTCCTTCCGCTAACTCTTCCATTGGGGTCTCTGGGCTCAGTCAGACGGTTGGCTGTGAGTATCTGCATCTGTATTAGTCAGATGTTGGTCTTAAAGAGGACATAAATAACTCCCTTAAAGAAATAAAAGAGAACACAAGTAAATAGGTAGAAGCCCTTAAAAAGGAAACATATAAATCCCTTAAAGAAATACAGGAAAACACAATCACACAGGTGAAGGAATTAAACAAAACCATCTAGGACCTAAAAATGGAAACAGAAACAGTAAAGAAATCCCAAAGGGAAACAATCCTGAAGATAGAAAACCTAGGAAAGAGATCATGAGTCATAGACACAAGCATCACCAACAGAATACAAGAGATAGTGGAGAAAATCTCAGGTATAGAAAATACCATAGAAGACATTACACAACAGTCAAAGCAAATACAAGTTACAAAAAGCTCCTAATCCAAAATATCCAAGAAAGTCAAGACACAATGAAAAGACCAAACATAAGAATAATAGTAATTTTGTCTTTACATTTAAAAATGCAAACTTGCAAGTTGGTTCATCAAATAAAGGTGCTTGCCCTAAGCCTGAGCAAGTGAGTTCAATTCCAGGGAATTGAACATAATAGAGAGAACCCACAAATTATCCTCTGTTCTCCACATGTATGCCCTAGCCTGTGTATGCATGCATGTGGGTGTGTGCATATAAATGCTCTGTCTATCTGTCTGTCTCTGTCTCTTTCTATCTCTTGGTCTCTCAGTCTCTCTGTCTCTCTCTGTCCCTCTCTGTCTTGTTGCTCTCTCTCCCTTTTTCACACACACACACACACACACACACAAAAGACTAACACATAGAAAAACATAGATCTGTTTTAAAAAATCTTTTATTAAAACAAATAAAACTCCTTATTGCTTTTCAGCCACACTAATGTGAAACTCAGTATTGCCTTCAGTACTGACTAGATCTTCCATCCTAGTCCTGAATCATCAAATTTCAGAGAATCTATCAGTGTAAATCTCCTCCCTTCAAAGACAATTACTGTTTTACCCTCAGAGAATATGTAAAATACAGGCCACACTACATGAACCTTCTCTTCCTCTTCTTTTCAGAATTTATTTCTAGTCAGTCTCTATGCCTTTCACCCCTTAAGCCTTCAGGTCACCAATATTCTTCTCTTATTAAACTTATTATAGCATAGGATATTAAACCAGTCACTTGGTATTTTATTTTGAATAATTGAGATCACTGAGATTTTAAAATATAAAACCTTATGTGGTATAGACTATACTAACCCCTTATTTTGAAGTAATTTTAAATGTAAAGAAGGTATTTCTAGTACTTCTTCTTTTTCACAATCTAATTGGTGGGGTAAAAGGTCCTTACATGATCCCTGAAGTAATGCTATATGGGTAATCACACTGTGATTTTAAAAGTTTCACAAAGTTCAAGGACGATCCAAACTAATAGAACATATTATCTTCGTATATTGTTTTCAGATAATACATTGCTATTTTCACACTTCAGAGTATTCAATTATGTTGGGGGGAGCCTGTGGGAGAGTGGGAAGACCCCTGGAGATCTTAAGGTACTATTAATTTCATACTCTCTCTTCTTTTCAGTCTTAATCCTTATCCTACCACAAAATCTCCATAATTACATTTTGGACCACAATGCATAGGTATAAAGAGAAGAGGCTTGAAAATCAACTCCTAAGACCATAGCCTTACTTGATGGAAATATAGCATGACATGTAAAGAACAAAACTACCTGAGAACTCACTGCTAAGAACCTAGTTCCGTGTTTAAATAATGTATAACTGAGTAAGTCTAACAGTGGTCCTGTCTTAACCTTTTCTACTGAAGATAATTTTTCTTGCAATAGATTTTGACCGTGGTTTCTTCTCTCCCAAATCCTCCTAGTTTCTCCCCATCTCCCTGTCAACCCAACTCTATACCTTTTCTCTCTCTTTAGAAAATAAGCAAACCTTTTTTAGGAGGAGGAAAAAGAGAAAAAGAAGAGGCACAAGAAACACAGAAATGATAAACATAAAAACACAAATTTGGAAACTATAAGATACAAACAGAAGAACAATAAAGCAAAAATTATCCAACCAAAGCAATATGAAAGAAATCAAAAATACCATTGAGGTCATTGTGTGTTGGTTATCCATGGCAGGGGATAAGTATATTAAGTGTGGTTAATACTTTAATACTCAGTAAAATTATGCTGGGGAAAACTAAATTTTTTTCTTTTGAAGCAGTTATTAATTGGACATAGAATCTAGGTTAGGGATGGGAGTTTATGTCTATTTCTCCCTTGTACTGTGATATTATATTGCTAGAACCTGTGTGGGTGCCGTGCAGGACAGCACAGTCTTTGTTAGTTCATTTGTATGTCAGTCCTGTTGTATCTAGAAAACACTGTTTCCTACCTACCTGGAAGAAATCTTAACTCAGTTCTAGGTATGTGCACTGTAGTAACACATACCTATATTTATTTATATAATCATGATAGAGTTGCTTGCAACCTAATTGTTCTGCATATTTTGGATATTTTTTTTCTGGATACTTTATTTACATTTCAAATGTTTTCCCCTTTCCAGGTCTCCCCTTTGGAAACCCCCTATCACATCCCCCATCCCCTGCCTCTATAAAACTTACTAAAATATATAATTTTTATGCTACAGAAACTGTAATATGTTTATATTTTTAAATAGTACATGCTAAAAATATTTAGTGGTAGAATGATAATCATAACAAATATAGATCTTAAGTGTGTGTAAGTAAATTACAATAAGTATCTTTAAAAAATAAATAAAACACTGTGATATAGAAAATAGCTCTTTAGTTGATATGACCAGACATTGATAATTAACTATCACCTTTTCCATTTTTAAGATATATATGCATTGATTCATAACAAAATACTAGATTATGTTGTAAGTATCAAAACCATATAAAACTGATTATTTTAAATTACATAGCAGTCTTCTGCCTTCTGATATATATATATATATGTTCTGTGCTTCCTAGGATTTGTGGATTTCTTAATTGTGTTCAGTTGTTTTCTGTGGCAGTATCCATTTGTGATAAAAAGAGAAGATACTTCGGTAAGGCGTGGTCGCTATGGCTATCTGTGGGAATAAAGCATTATGCTGGACTGAATGAATGTGACATAGAAGTCATGTGACATGATTACAAAAGGCAAATCTAATGCAGGCCTTCCTTAGGAAATGAATTCCAGCTTCCTGCTTTACACAAAAGTTGTTAAGCGTGCTTGCCATTTCTCATTCATAAGGAAAGAGGTACAACGGAGGATGGTTTCAAAGAACGGTGGGAGATCTGAGTTTTTTGTAACATTTGCTGGAACACTGAAGTCATGGCATGCGGAGGGTGTGAACACTTTCACTCTTTAAAACTTATTTAGGACATTCTTCTAGATACAATATTTTATTAAGAGCAAAATCAAGTAAAACGTTGAGTCAAAACAGACTGTTATTAAACTGATCTTGACTCATTTACCATAGCAGTTTTGAAATTTGGTTCTCAATATATTATCAAAATAGGTAAAGAGATTGCATACAACCCTGTATTGCCTCATTCATATGTTGATATATTCTACTCAATTTCGGATTTCTATTAGAGGAAAAATCCAAAGTTATTAGATGGAAATTGCTCATATTATCACACAAACTATTCCCTTACCAACAATAGCTTTTCCTGTAAAATTTCTTTATTCTTTTCCATGACTTAAATATACTTGAACCAAAATATATAATTTCCAAGTAATATTGAAACTGTACATTTAAGTCTTTACACCATATGCTCAGATTGTATCATGCAACTAATATTCAAATTTTTGTTACCTTGGAAGATTAAAAATTCCTGCATTGAACTAAGGTCAGAGAATTTGCTTTCTTCCCCCAACAAAGTATAATGCACTGCATAATTTTTTATGATTAAGAATTAATAATTGCCAACAATTGTCCACAATAAATATATTCTCTGAAAATTGAATTTTCTCTTCTTTATTAACATACTTTCTGCTTGCAACTGTATTAAAACTAAGGACTACTCAGAGAGAACTGTGTTGTTACTAAGTTATGATGTTACTCCACAAATGAGACTGTGATCACGTGGTTGCAAAAACAAGTGAATGAATGAGAAACATGAACAATTAATGCAGATGCTTTGTTATCAATAGGAAAACCCAATCTGCTATTCCAAGCACTCTTTCATTTCACTAATAGGTATGAAATAATTTTGTGGAAATCAACCATAAAACAAAACAACATGATCTGCTCTTTCCTTTGAGGTGCATTTCTATTTAAGGAAAATAAATGTTTGAGGCCAATTGCTTTAGAAATTTATAACCCGAGACAGCCTAAAAGTGAAGGTGCAGGGACTGAGTAGATGTTCCCAAGACAGCCTAAAAGTGAAGGTGCAGGGACTGAGTAGATGTTCCC
>JADRCH010000067.1:3477747-3549453 GCA_019843965.1 Rhynchomys soricoides | reverse complement strand
CCAAGACAGCCTAAAAGTGAAGGTGCAGGGACTGAGTAGATGTTCCCGAGACAGCCTAAAAGTGAAGGTGCAGGGACTGAGTAGATGTTCCCGAGACAGCCTAAAAGTGAAGGTGCAGGGACTGAGTTGATGTTCCCAAGACAGCCTAAAAGTGAAGGTGGGCATACTGTGTAGATGTTTTATGAGTTCTGATCACTGGCTGCTCTTTCACAAGACTGGGATTCGGTTTCCAGTACCCACATGTTGGCTCACTGTTATCTGAACCTCCAATTCCATGAGATCCAGTGCCCTCTTCTGAACTCAGTAGGCACTGAGTACACATGTAGTACACGTACCCATCTTCAGAGAAAACACTCACGTATCAAAAAAGTAAAAAAAAAAAAAACTAAAGCTATTTTTAAATTAAAACAAAATAAATGTACAAAAATGAAGCATTATTTCTAAATTTTACCTTGGAATTTGCTCATTGAGGCCGAAGAGTTTCTTCATACACCCTCGTATAGACCCTTTTACCTTTCTCCAAGGACAACGCATCTACAATATCTCCTGCAACTATGAAGTCACTTCTAAATGTCAACATCCTAGAGAAGCTTTGTTCAGTTTCCTTATTGTTCAGGCATTTCTCTTCTGATGATACTATCTGCTCCCAAAGAATCCTGTCCTAACGCCTTCGAAAGCACACATTTTCTGAAAACATTTGTAAAGTGGATGCTTAAGAAAAAAAATCGGTCACCCTCTCTAGGCGTCTTGTAGCTTCTTTTCAGCATGTGACCTTGACATTTCAGTAATTGCTTCAACCTTACTGAAGCCGGGCTTTGTGCATCCGCCAGATGAAACACTTCCTGGGCTCCTTATTTTAGAAGTTCTCCACTTTGATTACTGAGCCACTAGCTTCTCCTCTGCCCTGGCTAGGGCCTCTTCCACACTGTCAACACATCTGAATCAAGTGTTTTTTTCCCTGTAAAACTGGAGAGCCTATGGTGAAAAGTGGTTCCATATTACTTGCCTTCTTTTATGATTCATTTTGGTTGAACTAAATGTGTCTGTGAAACTGTTTTCCTACCAATTATTTTTAACTAAACCTGATTTACATTCCATAACATTTACAAAATGGTTCAAATTAGATGTTTATAATATGAATATTTGATTTTAGTCTTTCATGTATACTGTGTATTGACTGTTAATATTATTTCAAATAAAGATAAAACAATGTAAGGGAAAAAACACAATGTTAAGGAGGTTATTGGAAAAATAAACCAAAATTAAAAAAAGAATAAGAACTTACATAACTATATTTTTTCAGGGAATTGTACATTTTCTCTGTGCTTAAATGTTGCCTATATAAGTCTTGAATGTTGTGTATATCAAAGTAGCTTATACGATGAATGTTTCTGGACCTTCAAAATTCATGCCAAAACTTAGTACATGGCTTAGCAAACTACTTCTTGCACAGACATGAAAACTCAGGTTCAAATCCCCAGCACCCACAAAGAAGGCCATGAAGGCTGGCTTATCTGTTAACTCAGCAAAAGGAAGGCAGAAACAGTCTGAAATCCAGCTTACTGGACAGTTTATCTAGCCAGTCAATGAGTGTTAAATTCAGTAAGAGAGCTTGTCTCAAAAAACAAGCAAGGTGACAGAAAAAATAAAAAACTAGACAACAATTGAGAAAGATACTAGATATTAAACTGGCCTATTAAACATACACACTCCCATGTTCAAGCTGGCATACACACACACACACACACACACACACACACACACACCCCTAGCACATGGACATACATATACACACACACAAAAAGAGAGAAAGGAAGGAAGGAAGGAAGGAAGGAAGGAAGGAAGGAAAGAAAGAAAGAAAGAAAGAAAGAAAGAAAGAAAGAAAGAAAGAAAAAAAGAAAGGAAGGAAAGAAGGAAGAAAGAAAGAAAGGAAAGAAAGAAAGAAAGAAAGAAAGAAAGAAAGAAAGAAAGAAAGAAAGAAAGAAAGAAAGAAAACCTACCAGGTGATGTGTGGCTGTGGCTGGTGACTAGATCCTATGAACGTCTACCTAGGAAGGTTTCAGGCTCCTTATAAAATAGTCCTCAACAAGAACTACCTTGTTCCTTCTTTAATGTGAGGAGCCAAATGTGAGAACAGTACTTGTGAATCAGAAAGTATTCTTTTACAGAAAGATCTGCTGGCTCCTTTGTTCAGACATCCAGACTCTAGAAATTCTGGCATTATCAGCTGTGCAGTCTGGACAATTTTGTTACAGCCGCCTCAACAGACTGCAAGAGAGGTCCTTTCCTGGAACTACAAGCTGCTACTTCTTCTAGGGAGATGCAGTACAATCCTTCAATAAGTTTGACAGTAATGAAGAATCCAATCTATATTAAGCACCTCTATGAACAGCACACTGTCAAAATCTCATGTATCAATGATAACTGGTTTCTAAGTTTTTAAAAAATTGAAAATCATTTGAATATTTTATTCATACTTTGTCTTGGCTATGAAAATCCACAGAATGTGGCCCACAGTTCTAGACAACGCTGTGATATATAATCTTTGTATATACACTCACTATCTTTCTTTAAAATGTGCTTTTATTACTTGTCACTGTATGTACATGATCATGACTACAGTGTGACATTTTAGAACATGTGATAGGTGACTAATAATCAGATTGGGATTTCTGGCAAGTATCACCTTAGATGTAATTAATTGAAATTTTCATGTTCTCGCCTAACCCCATTTTCCTCCTTCATGAGAAGTAACTAGTGAGGAATTTGTATATCATTCCCATGCTTTTCATTATGGTTTAACCCATATATTTTAAATCTCCATATAGTGGTTTATTTTTCATGATTTCAAACATTCTGGAAGTAGAGTTTTGAATATATTCCAGAACTCATGTTTCCACTTTGTATTATTCTTGATTTTCATCCATGTCATTGGAAGAGCCACTACCTAGTTCATTCCTTTGTGAGAATTATAAAGATTATCTTCCTGTCCTGAAGTAACCCCTAGGTGAGAAAATGACAATTTGTCTTCATACTTCCTTAGATTCAACATACAACCAGCTCAGTGTTCGTCCATACCCTAAAGAAAAGACAATACTATAAAAGAGAGACAATAAGGAAATGAATTCATTATAGAGATTTTTAGTTCTGTAAACCCACAGTGAATAGGAAGTGCCAAGATTATAAGCAATAGCTTCCAGATATGAAGATGGGGCTTGGAAAAGTACAGTTCTAAACTCTAGTTTCTATCCTGTATTGGGTCATTTTGTGATCTAATGGAAAGAACTTAAAGGTAATTTAATGACTCAATTTATTTGCCAAATTTTTATGCTAAAGCACGGACTCCATTATTATTTTGTATTTTACAGAAAACTGGACTAGAATCAGACTCTGATAATTCCCTCAGACTATGACTGTTCCCAGGAGTAGCCTACTTCCTCATGCACTAAAAGTCACATAGAGTATACAACAAACAGAGATTTGGGCACTGGTTCCATGTTTCATTACAGTGGGGAAAAACAGCAGGGTAGTAGAAGTGTATATGCCAACATGCAAGAGTCCTTTCAGCATCTACTTTGTTCACTGAGCTTTAATGGGGATCATCGAGACTAGAAACTAAAATAAATAAGATTTTTGCAGCACAATCTACTTCTGGATCCTATGAATTTAAATAGGCTTAAGTAAATGGCCAAAGACAGTAATTGTGAAATAGTGTAAGTATCTTTGATCCAGGGGAGAGAGAGCTCTTACTAAAGCTTAAAATTAAATGTGATGTATAAGAATAAAGATATATTTTCTCCTCTGAGTGAGTAAGCTAAGGCTACTATATCTTCTGCTACTTGTTTATGAGGTAGCTACTTAAATTCCTGATGTATGTCTAACGTAGAACCATTATTTCAGGTTACAACTAAACTGAGAGCAAGCAGTCTACCCTAACAGAACTCTCAATAGCAGAAGAACAGTAAAAGCCCAGACCCTTTACAACTACTCCCAAAAAGATTTAAGGCAATTATGTTCCGTTCACTGTTAGTCCTAGTCTAAGAAAAGATGATAGTTCTCTTTTAAATTTGGCAAACATGTTGAAAAGTGTTTCCTTTTGTGCTAAATCTCCTACTTTATTTCCACTCTGTGAGTCTGTGGGAAAATGCAGCAACAAAATATTGTTGTCTTGGATTTTGTGAAAACTAGATGTTAAGAAGATTATTGTTTGCAGGCTCTTGTGATCACTATTTCTGATCATTTTTACATTCTGACTTTTCCTTTTGCCTTAAAAATAAAAACTGCTTTGTTCTTTTCTCTTGTCAGTTGTCCTTATTTCTCTGAATTCTTATATATTTTATCTCTTACCTCCCACTTATTCAGCACTTATTAACCTTTCCTTCCTCCCAGTCTCTTCTCAACAACAGACATAATATACATAAAGTGAAGCACAGAACAAAACTTATTAAATGTGAATTCAAACATTTGTTTACTAATTTAAACAAGCTTTTCCTCATCTAAATTAGTATAAATAAATAATTTAAAATCATGAACATGTAGTCTACAAAAATTATGTCTAAAACTACTAAAACAATACTTGACCACAATCAGAATGAAAAGTCAAATAAAAATATAACTGTTACAAAATTAGTAGATTTTTAAAACTTTAAAGATGTTCAGCCTTAGTTGGGTGAAATAAAAGAAGTGTAAGGCATGGAAATACAGGCAAACGGAAACACACACAGAGATGATGGAATATAAAGTAATATAATGCTTTTGGCTATGCCTATTCAGATTATTTGGTATATATGGACAAATACTTTTTAAATTAATTTTTATGTGAAATTAAAGGTAATATATATATTATAATATTTAATATATAATTATATTATAATATACTATGTATTGTTTATAACCACAAACTAGACAAACTTTCAACGTCGTTTTGTAGATGATTGATACAATAAAATGCATCATGATTACTATAACTTATGTGTGGATGAGCAAAACATTCCATGGATTATGAACAGAAAACTGAGGAACTGCATTCAAATAATATGACCACCTTTGTGTAAACACAAAAACTACAGCTATGTGTATGTCTACAGCTGAATATTTAGAAATCTAAATGAAGGTGGACTAGTGATAGATGCCTGTACTCCCAGGATTTGAGCTACTGAGGCAGGAAAATGGTGAGTTTGGACTTTTTTGAACTAGATAAAAAGAATGTTTACCTTAAAAATGAAATAACTAAATGAATAAGATAAAGAAACACTTGTTCAATTAGATCAATGTTGCTGTATAACTTTTGGGGGGTACAGAGAAAAAATAGTAAAAACAGTTACATTTGATGCGAAAAACAGATCTCTGAAGTAAGGAATTGTTTCAGAATACATCATTCTTAACATGTATACATATTGAGGAATATAACTACTAGGAAGAATTCATATATACTAAAGGATATTTGTTAGCATGCTTTAAAGGCTGTGGTCCAGATAGTCCACTAATAGCTGTTTCCCAATGAAAAGGCCAAGAATTCCACAGTTATTTAGTCCTCAATACAGGATTCACAGCCAGTGTTCAGTCTACACTTGACTCTCTGAGAAGCAGGTTTTAATGCCATTAAAGCAGTGCTTCATCTATAGGGTAAGTAAGCTTGTCCATGAGAGAGATCTACAAAGAAAAAAAGAAAAGCTTCCTTTTTCTATGTCCTTTTATGTGGATTACCAACTGAAAGTCTGGCCCAAATTTAGAGTGGGTCTTCTGATCTCAAAGGATCCACATTTAATATGATGTATATGTATGTGTGTGTATGTGTATATGTATATGTGTACACACACACACACACACACACACACACACACACACACAGATCCGTAAATGTAACCTGTTCAGTCCGTATAATGCTATAATGCTGCCTGTTTGGCACTGGACAACCAGTTGGTGTGCTCTTCCCTGGGAAAGGGCCCCTCTCCTGCTCTCAGCTTTCCTCAGTTGCCACAGTTCTTTGTGTAGGGTTGAGACCTTATGGGCTTTTCTCTGCACAGTTGGCACTTTCTTTGGTGCCATCCTTGCTCAGCTCACATCTGGGCGGGCATGTTGATGACTCTTCATGAGTGTTTGCTGACTCCACTTTGAAGGCTGTTTAAGCTTCAGACACCTTCTGTCGAATTTTTAGAGACTAATGTTGTTCCTTGCATTTCTGTGTATCCTGTTTTGTAAAACTGTAATCTTTTAAAAATCAACCTTCATATTCTGAAAGAAAAAAAAAAAGGATCCACATTTAGGCTACACATTATTTTTTTCTTTTAATGTTGGAATTTTGGTAGAATCTCTCTTCTTTCCCAGACCTCAAGTTGACCATGTACTCATACTAAGTTCATACATATTTTTCATGTGCAATTACTGTTAGTTAGAACTATGTACACACAGATTATTATCACTAAATGGTTGATAATTGATGAATTTTACCACGTCATCCTTCAAGAAGCATTGTAAAGACAGATTTTTATTAATAGCACATCATAAGCCATGGTAGAATTTCAAATTTCATTGAGGTAGTACAAGATACATGTTCTTAGAATAAATATTACCTCTTCTATAAAATTGTTCTTACAACAGAACATTCCATGAAATGTATATGAAAATTATATGTTATTGTTTATATAGAAGAACTTCCTCATTAAAGTAGGGTATATTTGATACAGTAAGAAAATGCTGCAGTATCTTTATCAAATGTACTTTCTTGATACTAAGAGAAGGAAAGAGTAGACTAGAGAGTTGAGCAAAAACAATCCTTTCTGGCCATACAACACACAGACATGTTTTCCATTTCTCTATGCAGTCACAAGGCAGTGTATACCTAAAAAAGAGGGTATACAATTCTCCCTCTGGAGAAGAAAGGAGTTAAGTAGAACCAGTAGATGTATATCCTGTTTTTACCTGCTTACTGAATTTCATTTCCCAGTATTTTAATACTCATAAGAAAAGTGTACAAAAATAACCACACTAGATGTCTTTAGCTATAATCTCTGTGCTAAATAAGTTTAGCTCTCTTCAATCTCTATTATGCATTCCATATTTAAGCTTTACATAGTTTTTCTTCTTTTTTTATTTTTTGAATTTTGAAAGCTAGGTGTCAATCAATATGAAAAGGGAGGGCACATAGGTTGGAATAGTGACATTCTGAAACACAGGATGCTCCATTTGGGGGATTTTATAATGAACATGTGATTGTTATGAGCTTTCCACCCAGTGGCTAGCATAAATTAAGTACTCAGTAAATAAACTGACTTCAAAAGTAGGTGCATGTGGTGCTAGAGATATGGATCAGTGGTTAAGAGCACTGGCTGCTCTTCCAGAGGTTCCTGGTTTGATTCCCAGTGTCAACATGCATATATGAAATTAAAAGTAACTAGCTAAATCAATAAATGTATAAATAAATAAACTGCCTCAATGAAAAAATTGGGGAGGGATGTTGGAGAGATGACCCAGTGGTTAAAAGCACTGACTGTTCTTCCAGAGGACCTGAGTTATTCCCAGCAACCCTTTGAATTCCCTCTTCAGATGTGCATGTAAACAGAGCACTCATATAATAAATAAATAAATAAATAAATAAATAAATAAATAAATAAATCTTTTAAAAAGTGGGCTTGTATGTGGGACAATGACCTTTTCCTAATTTTCTTCTATAAGGTGGTAGAGAATGCAAGCTCCTTTATGCCATTTGTAAAAAGCTTGCCTCCACTATTAAGCCTGTGAACAGATGCTAATGACCACAGATTGTGGTAGAGTTGCACTGTCTTTCTACTAAAACTGAGCCAACTGTGTTAACATGATTGTCAAATCATGGATTCAGTAAAGTTATTACAGAGATACTGATTCAAATCCTCAGGTGTCTCATTTTTTAAACGTATTATTGTGGTTTAATTCTTAACCACATATGCCATGTTATTTAATATTTGCATTTCAAACCTTCAGTGAAGTTGAATGTATAGTGTAAATCAAACAAACTATACTTAAACTTCATCTACCATGATCTACAAGAAAAAAGTTTAAATAATACAGCTATTATCTTAGCATATTCCTATGAATAAGAATTTCAACATTAGCCCCAAATGCATTTCTATGTTTCATTTTTATATTATAGAAATAATTTAAAAGGCAACACAGGTATGTATGCTTCTGAATCACAGTAAAAAGCGAAGATGCAATTCCTCATGAAGGATGATTTTACTTGGGACTACTGCTTTCATAAAACATCTGTGTTACAGCAGCTAAACTGGTTTTTCTTAGCTGTAAATGTAATATCCATACATCACATAAGATGATTTTCAAATTTGTTTGTTTTTGTTAGCCTCTGTTGTCTCTGAATAAATAAAAATCTGTTTAACTTTTCTTCACTTTTCAGCTTCATTCCATCAAGCTCTACATTTGTGGTGAGTATAACGTATCATTTTGCAAGGAAATTCTCTGTTCTTCTGACACTGTGCATGATTCAGCAAAATACCATGAGAGACAATAATAGCTCTGGTGAACTGCCCTCCTAGCTCAGCCAGACTACTAAAATATACTCTTAGAAAGTAGCTGGAATTCTTTTGAAAATTCATTTTAAGTGTTTGTGACCTACTATTTAATGGTTACATATGGCTTATATTCACATCAGACATCTAAGGCACCACAATCTTCTGGTTGATAGACCTGAATGTGTATACATTAGAAACCACTCTTCTGTACAAGTAACCTTAATCTAATTCCTTCTAAACTTTGCTTTAATCTACTTCAGAAAATACTAATGCATTTTTGCTATCTATTTGGGCTGATGGTCCATTAGTGCTATTTTCTACCGTCATAGTGGGAGGTCTTAAATTTTCCAACCTCTGATTACTCCAAATTCCATTCAGGTTCAAACCACTTTTTTTTTAATTCCCAAGTCTCATCATATTTCTGTGCTGTACAGTACATAAATATGTGCTTAAAGTAACAAGTGCTTATTTAAGTCTTCTTGATATTTGTAGAGTCATGCTTTACTAGCAATCACTAGATCACTTTTGTAAATGTTTACAAGAAAAAGTTTTCTCCATGGAGGAAAATGGGATACAAACTGTTCAACAGAATTTTATTTTACAAATATATATATATATATATATATATATATATATATATATATATGTATTCCAAATGATTGCCGACTTTCCCCTGAAATTTGAAAACCATAAAATCATAAAATACTGGTCATTCACTTAAAGAGGTAGTTCCATTACCTGCTGTGTGCCTATGACTAAGTGAGGTGCTAAGGGATGGTGACGGCTGCATCCCTAGAGCACATGTATAGAGGTAACGATGGACAACTAAATAGGTATAAAGGCACAACTTGATAAAGCCTGTAATCCTTGGTTGATGACCACGAAGTGAGCAGACCACGAAGTGAGCAGAGGCATGCTTCAAAAGATTGATCATATAAATATGTACCTGAGAGGCAATTAGGTGCAGGTTAATTGATGTACTATGATTGAAACGGGGGAAGCCATATGTAAACAATCCAAGCAGAAGGAATATCATGTGGAAAAGGACTAGGGATTTTCATTTGCTTTCAGTAAACTGAAGTGCAGTTGCATAAGGTATTGGAATTCACAACAGATATAACATTACATTTTTTTTGACTTAGAGTATAACATATTAGACTGTAGAACAATCATAATGTCAGGAAGTATAAAATTGTTGCATTAGCTTTTCCACTGAGCAAACTCAGGAGTGTGGCATGACTTCCGATTGCTTCATTTTGTTCCTCTTTAGCCTATCATCCTGTAGTGTTACAAGAAAATGCACTTACAGAGCTCTGGGTGTCACAGAATTAGAATGAACATATCTGTAGAGAATTGATTAGTTTTCTTTCTGGTTGAGATGTACAACATGCACTGGATGATGAAGCTTTGCTATGCATGCCAGGCAGGAATAAGTAGGCAATTACTCCCCAAGGCATGGATTCTTTTTCTGACTGTGAAAACTCTGCCATTTGTGAAGGGACCTTTTGTTTGTTCGCCCTAGGAAGCTACTTTTCTCCATTTTTCCAAAATTCTGCAAGGTTACTAAAGATGAAGCATTTCTTAAAAAATGAAATCTCTGTAAAATTAAAAAGAAATCTAATAATAAGACATATGAGGCATATCCTGTTTCTGAAAATTAGTCAGTAGACTTACAGACGGAGGAACACAAGTAGGAATTATTCTAAATTCTAAAGATAATTCTGAATGAATGGGGTTAGACATCACTTGCAGGGAGAAGGATATGAAAAGTTGTGATTGGACATAATTTTCAAGAATATATTACAAACATACTATGGCTTTCTATGTTCACTCAGTAAAGCCGTGGCATGAGCAAACCTATGGGGAGATTCATGAACTGATGTTTTTTTTAGTAGACAAGTGCTGAGAACCTGAGGCCTGCTGCTTTCGGTTGAATTTTGCTCATCTAAAATTCACGTGTTCCTCAGCATAAGGTCTTCATCTCTGAAGTCTTCAAATTAACTATAGTGTAGCCAATTGGGTGGGTGTTAGCCCAATATGACCTTAAAAGAGGAAACTTGACATATGGCAAATATGATGAAAATACAGAGAAAATGGTCATCTATTAGCTAAGGATTAGCACTCAGAAGAGACAGTCATTTATAGCTCAAAGAAGGACTCATGCTTACCAGCATATGAGTTTGAAGTTCTAGTCTTCAGAACCCAGAGCAATTACATTTTAGCTGATTAGACTACTGGGCCTATAGAACATAGGGCACCCCTTGGTACGGTGCCCAACAAGAGCAACTGAATAAATGGAGAATGATATTGAAAGGAGCCTCTTCCCAAGTTGAGTTGGAAAAAAGCTCAACAGTATTGGAAACAGGTAAATCATGAAAGGGAATCTGATGAAGAGTGGAATATAGGTTTATGACTTTTATTGTAACTGATGGAAGTGAATTATTCTGAAGACATGAATGATGTGTGAGTGAAGGGGAATTTTGTTTGTTTAACCCAGGCAACTACATTTCTCCATTTTCCAAACTTCACGAAGGTTACTAAAGATGAGGCACTTCTTAAAAATGAAATGAATGTTGTAAAATGGAAAATAAATTTAACATAGCAAGATATGAGAGGTGTTTTCTGCTGTCTCAAAAAAATTTTGACTAAAGCCACTTCACATGCATATAAGAAGTCTAGGCCGGGCAGTGGTGGTGCACGCCTTTAATCCCAGCACTTGGGAGGGAGAGACAGGCGGATTTCTGAGTTCGAGACCAGCCTGTTCTACACAGTGAGTTCTAGGCAAGCCAGGCCTATACAGAGAAACCCTGTCTTGAAAAATCAAAAAAATAAAAAGAAAATAAAAAATTAAAAAGAAAAAGACGTCTAATTATGAGAACAGACCACATTTATGGGACAGAAAATGCACAGCTAGAAAATCAATGTGTAAAGTACAAATCTAAACTTTGGCAAATAAGTAGCTTTAGGATGAGACTGGAAGAGGGAATTGATCATTGAAATCAAGGAGAAGAAATCTTTACAGTCCACACACATGTGTCTTGAAACCAAGATGAGAGGGACAAGATATGATCTTAGAATCATTCAAGAACAGTTTTGTGTCTTCTTTCCCCTTATTAGGAGTATATATTCAAAAAGCCTTTCAGGGTCCCATTTCTTTGTTTATCAGTGACTGTCAAGATACTTCCTCTTTGAAGCTGCATTTAAAGTTTAACCTTGATGTTCATCCCTCCTACCAGTTAGACAAACCCAATCTTAGATCTGAGAGTTTGCTATGACCAGAGTACTATGCCTGCTGCTCTGAGGCTCATATCTTATTTGTTTTCTTACATGGTTTACTGTGTCCAACTACCAAACAGAACCTTATTAAGCAGGAAATCTTACTGGTGTGCCATTTCTATTATTTTCTGAACATTTTAGGAGTTTGAATTATTTCATGATATAAATTAAATCAATGCAAAGTACTCATATTATACTAAAATATAGTAGAAGTTAATAATCCTAGTACATGATGGAAACCAAGATTTGATCTCAAGGCTCTAGAGAGATTGATCAACCTTTAAGAGCATACACTGCTCTTTCAGGCTATTCAGGTTTAAGTCCCAGCACCCATATTGGGTGAGTAAGCTGTAACTAGAGATTCTGGTGATATGACATTCTCTTCTGGCTTTTGCTGGTGTTGCATACCCATGTGTAGTTAAACATACATAAGTTTTAAAAAATGAAAGTCTAATGACTTTTATTAGAATATTATATTAAATATTTATTTTATTAAAAAGAAATGTTTTTTATTATTCTACTCAACTTGAATATATATAATATGTAATAGTACCATATATAAATATATATTATATGTTGTAATCTTAATGATTCATATATGAGAATATAATTCATAGTATACTCTTTTGTCTTCCCAATGGATCAGTTATAGGACTCCCTTCAAATATCAAAATATCATACAAAATAAATGGTATTTGAATATAGTTACTTACTTTTCCTTTATATTTTATACTTACAAAAAGGTCAAGAAAAGATTCTCCTATATATATTCATTTTCAAATCATATATAAATAATATAATATACATGCCATTTTAAGTATTCTTATAATGTAGTTCTTGAAGAATAGTTGTCTATATGTGTTTCATACAGGCACATTTTTCTTGCAAAAATAATGTCTATATGTGTTTCATGTAGGCACTTTTTTTTTTTAATATTTGTTTCCTGAGTTTGACTAAATCTCTTGATACAGGACCTATAGATATTCAGGGAAGATTGGATAAATTTGCTTTTGTCATTTAAAATTCATGTTGATGGTATTATGGCTAACTTTCATTTAAAGCATTTAAAGTGATCATCTTAGTGGTTACATTTAAAAAAAAAAACCTTTGTAAATGTTCATTGAGTCTGTTTCTATTGGACATGAGGCCATGGGACTGATTATCTTCTATCTAGAAACCTGTATTTGTTTCTCATCTTGTAAATTTAGTGGAAATTTGTAGAAGAGCATAGTCAGGCTCCTAAGGAATTTGATTTAAATTGCCAAACAGTGAATAACTGAACTGTGTGCAAATACATGTTTCCTAATAGATTATCTCCATTCGTTTTATTCAATTTTGATGCTCTGAGATATTTTAGAGTTTTGAATATTTTTATTGGATTTGTTACATTGTGCATAACTTTGAGATAAAAATATTGCTACATAGTCAAACCCTGGACATCTTTTAGAAAATAAACACAGTATTAGACAATATAAAGTTTCTTTTCTTTTTTTAACATTCAAAAGATTTTTATGAATTTGTTGAGAATTTCATACAATGTATTTTTACCATGTTTGCCTCTCCATTCCTCACAGTAATTCATCTTAGATCTACCATACCTTTCAACTTCACATTTTTTTATTCAATAACCCATAAAATTCCAATTTGTACCACCCTTATACTTATAGGTATGGGGCCATCCATTGAAACACACTAGGCCTACCAGAGACTGTATTCAATATAGTACTCAAAGTGCTAGCTAGAACAATAGGCAACAGAAGGAGATCAAGTGGATACAAATTGACAAAAAAGGTATCATTATTTGCAGATGATATGATAGTATACATAAGCGACCCCAAAAATTCTACCAGAAAACTTCTCCAGCTGATAAAGAACTTCAGCAAAGTGGCTGGATATAAAATTAACTCAAATAAATCAGTAGATTTCCTTTATACAAATGATAAACAGTCTGAGATAGAAATTAGGGAAGCAACTCCCTTCACACTAGACACAAATAATATAAAATTCTTGGGGTAACTCTAACCAAACAAGTGAAAGATCTTTATGACAATAACTTCAAGTCTCTCAAGAAAGAAATCAAAGATCTCAGAAAATTGAGAGATCTCCCATAGCTCATGGATTGGCAGAATTAATATAATAAAAATGGCCATCTTACCAAAGGCAATCTACAGATTTAATGCAATCCCCATCAAAATCCCAACACAATTCTTCAAAGATATGGAAAGGGCAATTCTCAAATTTATCTGTAGAAGCAGAAAGCCTGGAATAGCAAAAACAATTTTTTAAAAAATTTTTATTTATTTATTTTTTGATACTTCATTTACATTTCAAATGTTTCCCCCTTTCCAGATCTCCCCTTTGGAACCTCCCTATTCTCTCCCCCCTCCCCCTGCCTCTATGGGGGTATTCCCCCACCCACCCACTCTCATCTTCCCTCCTTGGCATTCTCCTATATTGGGACATCTAACACGTTCCAGCCCAAGGGCCTCTCCTCCAGCTGATGGCTAACAAGACCCTCCTCTGCTACATAAGTGGCCAGCACTATGGGTCCCTCCATGTGTATTCTAACAATTCTTAACAATAAAAGAACAGCAAGGGGAATCACCATCCCTGACCTCAAGCTTTACTGCAGAGCAATAGTGTTAAAAACTGCATAGTATTGTTACAGAGACAGACATGTTGATCAATAGAATATAATTGAGGACCCAGAAATAAAACTACACACTTACAGACACTTGATCTTTGACAAAGAAGCCAAGCATATACAATGAAAAACAGAAAGCATCTTCAACAAATGGTACAGGTCTAACTGGCTGTCTGTACGTAGAAAAATTAAAATAAGCCCATATTTATCACCTTGCACAAAGCTCAAGTCCAAGTGGATCAAGGACCACAACATAAAACCAGATACACTGAATCCAATAGAAAAGAAAGTGGGAAAGAGCCTTGAACTCATTGTCATCAGGGAAATTTTCTAAACAGAACTCCAATGGCTCAGGCTCTAAGATCAAGAATTGATAAATGGGACCTCATGAAACTGGAAAGCTTCTGTAAGGCAAAGTGCATAGACAATAAGATAAATCTGCAAACTACAGACTGGGAAAAAATCTTCACTAACCGCACATCCGATAGAAAGCTAATATCAAAAATATATAAAGAATGCAAGAAGCTAACCACCAAAAAACCAAACAACCCAATCAAAAACTGGGGTATAGAACTAAACAGAATTCACAACAAAGGAACCTTGAATGGCTGAGAAGCACCTAAAGAAATGTTCAAAGGTCTTAGTGATCAGAGAAATGCAAATCAAAATGACCATGAGTTTCCACCTTACACCAATCAGAATGGCTATACTGGCTCGTTTTGTGTGAACTTGACACAAGCTGGAGTTACCTCAGAGAAAAGAGGTTTTAGTTGGGAAAATGTCTCCATAAGATCCAGCTGTAAGGCATTTTCTCAATTAGTGATCAAGGGGGGGAGGGACCCTTGTGAGTGGTACCACCTGTGGGTCTGTAGTCTTGGGCTCTATAAGAAAGCCAGTTGAACAAGCAAGCCAATAAGAAACATTCCTCCATGGCCTCTGTATCAGCTCCTACTTCCTGATCTTCTTTAGTTTCAGTCCTGACTTCCATTAGTTTTGAACAGCAGTGTGGAAATGTAAGCTGAATAAATCCCTTCCTCCCCAACTTGCTTTTTGGTCATGATGTTTGTGCAGGAATAGAAAACCTGACTAAGACAATGGCTAAGATCAAAATCTCAGGTGACAATACATGTTTGAGAGATGTGGAGAAAGAGGAACAATCCTCTATTGCTGGTGGGATTGCAAACTGGTACAACCACTCTGGAAATGAATCTGGAGGTTCCTCAGAAAGTTGGAAATAGATCTACCTGAAGACCCAGTAATACCTCTCTTGGGAATATACCCAAAAAAGCCCCACAATGCGAGAGGTGCACATGTTCCACTATGTTCATAGTGGGCTTGTTTGTGATAGCCAGAAGCTGGAAACAACCCAGAAGTCCCAAGACAGAAGAATGGATACAGAAAATGTGGTTCATTTACACAACGGAATACTACTCAGTTATTAAGAATGAGGACATCCTGAGTTTTGCAGGCAAATGGATGGAACTAGAAAATATCATCCTGAGTGACGTAACTCAGACAGAAAATGACATGCATGGTATGTACTTACTGAGAAGTGGATATTAGCCACCCCCCCCCCAAAGTGCCAAATACTCATGATACAATTCACAGAAGTCAAAAAGGTCAGCAAGCTAAAGGGCCCAAGTAGGATGCCTCAGTCCCACTTGGGAGAGAGAAGAAAGCAACCAACAGGGAGGGGGACCTGGGAGGAAAGTGGACAGGAGGTGGAGAAGAAAGGAACAAGATCTGGTGTTAGGTGGGGGAAAGGACTAAAGCCCTGAGGACAGCAGAAAGAATGGAAACAGGCAACCTTGGGAGGTGGGAGGTTGGGGGATCTTCCAGGATGTACCAGAGACCTTGGAGGTGAGAGATTCTTAAGAGTCAAAGGGAGGAACTTTTAATGAAATGTTCTACAGTGGGGAGAGGGAATTTGTAAAACCACCTCCAGCAGAAAGACAGGAAATCAAGTAAGTGATGGGGTTGCCATTCCACAGTCAAAACTCTGACCCATAACTGTTCTTATCTGAAAGAACTGCAGGGATGGAAATGGAGAGGAGCTTGAGGGAAAGAAGGTCCAGCGACAGGCTCAAAGTGGGTTCCAGCTCAAGGGGAGGCCCCAAGGCCTGAAACTATTACTGAGGCTTTGGAGCCCTCACAAAAAAGACCTATCATGACTGCCCTGGTCATAATTCCCTGAATTAGGGAAGAGCTGGAAGAAGTTGAGGAGTAGGGCATCCCTATAGGAAGACCAGCAGTCTCATTTAACCAGGACGCCTGAGATTCCTCAAACACTGGGCTACAAACCAGGTAGCACACACCATCTGATATGAGGCCCCCAACACATATATAGCAGGACTGCTGGGGTCTGGATTCAATCAGAGAAGATGCATTTAACTCTCAAGAGACTGGAGGTCCCAGAGAGTATAGTAGTCTGGTGGGGTGGTGGGGGTGGTGGAGGGTGGGATCATCTTCTTGAAGACAGGGCTTGTGGGGAGGAGGTATGAGATGTGGAACAGTCGGAGGGTGGACCTGGAGGGGAATAAATTCTGGAGTGTAAAATAAATAAACAAAAAGCTAGCTAGTTAGCGCTAGATAGATATATAAACAAATAAAAACCTGAGTCTCCCTGCCTTAGGACTATGAATATCCATATCTTCTTAATTAGGCATGAAGGCACTTCAGTTCTTTGCTATTTGATGGTAGAATTTAACTAGCTTAATTTTGTGCAGAACCTGCACAGACAGCCATAACTGAGTTTACAAGTACAGTGGTCCTTTCGCATCTAGAAGACACCGTTTCTTTCTGGTCCTCCCAGAGATCTGGATCTTACAACTTTTCTCACTACTTTTGTATGACAGTTCCTGGGCTTTGTGGAGGGAGTGTTGTATACTCTACTGACACTATTTTCTGCACTTTGGCCAGTTCTGAGATTTTTGGATTAATCACTATGCACTGAAACATCTCGCAAGATGTCTGAGAGATAGACTAATCTGTGGGAACAGATACATGAATTAGGAAGGCAGTATGATACTAACTCAAAAATGTTTTAAAAGGCCAATTTGAAATCAACTATTTTATTGTTTGTGTGCGTGTGTATGTGTATATATATATATATATATATGTGTGTGTGTGTGTTATATACACATATATGTTATATATACCTATATATACATTTATTTTATAATTTATACATATAATAAATATAAATAAAATTATACACACATGCACATATAGAATATACATATATATAAAGTTTAATTGGAGTTACCATACATATGGATTGTGCTCATCCCTGAGTCATGGGTTACCACATAAAAAAACTCAGGGCCAGATGTGGGATATGTACCTCAAATTGTAGGTTAGTGTTTCCCGAGATATTCCCTGCCAAATAATATGCGCTATTGTTATTATTCTTTATTGGCTACCTGGATTTGATGATAAGAGCCTAGTTTTAAAGATGCTACATACATTGATCACAGAACATGAAGAAATCAAGTTGGTATTAAACAGGAAGCTTCTTCCCAGCTGGCTAGTTTTATAATATTGGAAAATATTATGCAGCCTCTTGGGTAAGAAAGTCATTAGCAGTTTTATCCAGCTGTTAACCCTATGCACCCAGGTTCAATAGTAGCACAGATAATATAGAGGTATCAAACCACTGTCTGATTAGATTTAAAGCTGACTCCATAGTGGAAACACTGCCTGATACCATAAATCTAGCCAGATACCATTGGTCGAGGAGCATACAGAATCCAGAGATGAAGTTATTTCTACTCAGTTTAGCTTCTTAACCCCATAATAACAGCATAGTGGAAAAAGTCTGAACCAAACTCAAATGATACAGATTATGCTATCTATTGTTGTTCCTTCTCTGTTATCCCTCTTCTGGAACTGGAGGTGTGGAACTAAAACTCACACTGATTTAGAATACTTTCTACAACTTAAAAATAAAGTTTTGTTATTATTTGCTATTTTATAGAGCAAAGTTGTCAGAAGCATGATATATGTATATATCAAGGGACAACTCAATATTTTGACTTAAGGACTTGTGATGTATCCTAAGAGAATATAATGAAGGAAGAAAGAAATTTCTATATATTTTATTCTGAATGTTTTTCTACACCAACTGTAGTAAGTCAAATAAAGACATTAAACAAATTAATGACTACTCTTTCCCACAGTACGTAGATTTACTCCTTCTAGGAGATTGAGTCTATTAAGGCATATACATTGTTCTCCTCACTGTCAAGTGGAAGGGTTGAAGTTCATTTTAATTTAAAAGCCAAGAAACAAACACAGACAGCTTAATCATAAAATTAATTGTCATTCATGATAAAGGATATATTTCCATTTAAGGTATAAGTTAATAAACTCTTATATCTAATTTAAAATTTTTAAATATATTTTCAAATGAAGAGGTTTGCTACCCCATAGGAAGAAAAACAATACCAACCAACCAGACCCCCCAGATCTCCTGGGAACTAAACCACCAAACAAAGAGTACACATAGAGGGACCCATCATTCCAGCTGCATATGTAGCAGAGGATGGCCTAGTTGGGCATCAATGGGTGGAGAGGCCCTTGGTTCTGTGAAGGTTCAATGCCCCAGTGTAGGGAATTTGAGGGCGGGGAGGTGGGAGTGGGTGGGAGGGTGGGTGGGGGAACACCCTCATAGAAGAAGAGGGAGGGATAGAAGTTAGGGGGTTTTCAGGGGGAAACCAGGGAATGGGATAACATTTGAAATGTAAATAAAGAAAATACCCAATTAAAAAAAACACACACAAAAAAATTAAAATAAAAATCTAAATAAGCTGTGCATGGTCCCATATCTCTTATTCCAGCACTTGGGAGGCAAAGGCAGGTAGATCTTTCTAAATCAAAGACCAACCTGGTCTACAGCTCGTTCAAGGTAGGCTAGGGAACATAGAGATCTTGTCTCAAGACAAAAACAAAATCTGTACATTAGCATTCACAGTACAGGATGGGCACAGGGCTGGGCTGATGTTTGCCCAGAGATGATTCACTCCTTCTTTTAGAACATGGCCTATATAAGCTCTAGGAGGTCACTTTGTATGAAATTTAAATATTGGAATTTAATTAATGGGATTTAATTGGTGATTCTCTTTAAATTAGTCTGTCTTCTAATTCTTATTTTGTTTGGAATCCCCAAACTTTTCTTTCTGTGGAATTATAAGTGCTATTAACTAAACACGGAAATATGTAATTGAACACAACTCTGCTTAAAGTTTTCAGAGCAGTGACTGTTAGTTTCAGAGAATAAACTCTGTCACATAGTGTCAAATAAATTTTTTACAGTGGTGTGTCAGATATTTTGAAGAAGAGTGATGGTAGATTTGTGAATAGACTTGTCTTCTCGTTGTCTAAAAACCAAACACCTCACTTACAGATAAAACAGTGCTCCAATAGAGTTATTTTCCCTTTGTTCTTCCTTGTCACTGTTCCTAAACTCTAGTTTAAATCTAGTTTAATCTAGTAAAATCTAGTTTAAATCTAGCTTAAATCAAAAATAATAATAGAGAAAGTGAGGCAAACCTAGAAAGCTTGGCTTTTGGCAGAACCAGAATGGTAACTGGAGAACACTATTTGTTTGAACTTTTCTTTCTTCTGTATTTTTTTTTCTTCCTGTCTCTTTAAAAGAACTACTTTTCAAAGGACACTGTCATTCAGATAAAGTAGCAACCTGCAGAATGGGAAAAAAAGGATTTTATTTTTTTACCAACTCCACATAAAATAGAGAGATAATATCCAAAATATATAATGAACTCAAGAAACTAAAAATCCAAAAATCAATCCAAGCCAATTTAAAAAACAGAGTACCAAACTAAACAGAGAATTCTCAATAAAGAAAACTCAGATGGCTAAGAAACATTTAAAGAAATGTTCAACATCCTTAGTAATCAGGGAAATGCAAAACAAAACTACTTTGACATTTCATCTTACACCTGTCAGGGTAGCTAAGATCAATAATGCAAGTGACAGCTCATGCTGACGAGAATGCAGAATAAGGGCAACTCATCTATTGCTGGTGGGAGTGCAAACTTGAACAGACACTATGGAAATCATCGCAGAAAAATGAGAATTGATCTACCTCAGAATCTAGCCTTGCCAATCTTGGGCATACACCCAAAGAACACTTCATCTTATCACAAGGACACTTTCTCAACCATGTTCATTGCTGCTCCATTTATAATAGCCAGAAACCAAAAACAACCTAAATGTCCCTCAACATAGGAATAAATTAAGAAAATGTGGAACATTTACACTATAGAGTATTACTTAGTTGTTTAAAAAATGAGATCATGAAAATTTCAGTGAACTAGAACTAGAAAAAAAAAATCATCCTGAGTGAGGGAACCCAGACCCAGAAAGATAAGTATGAAATGTATTCACTTATATGTATGTATTAGCTATTAAGTAATAATAACCAAACTATAATCCATAGACCCAGAAAGGTTAGGTAAAATGAAGGAACTAGGGGAAGCACATGGATTTCCATAGGAAGAAGAAATATAATAGATTTTATGGGTGGACTGAAAGAAATGGGCCAGGAATTGAAAGATAAGGTAGAGATGGTAAGGGAGAAAAGAGTTAAGGGAGAGAATACAGGGAGATGCAGATAGAATTGATTGGCATTTGAAGGGTAGTATGGACACCTAGTTTCCTAGTATGGAAACTTCTTCAAATATATGAAGGCAATTTTAATAATGTCTCCAAATAATGGGGAAGATGGAATTCCAACTGACCATCTCTCTTGTCACCAAATGAAGCTTCTAATACAAGGACTGGGTTGAATCCAATTGTTGGCCAAAGTGGCCCCATGGAAATCCCCAAACCACTCTGTCTGTTGTCAAGATAATATGTTGGTCTGAACCAACTGAAGGCAGCATGCATATAACTCATTGCATGTGGAGTGGGCGGGCTGGTGCCTGCATAGAACCTTCACCTCTACTGTCTTACTTGGGATTTCTGTTACTTCAGTGAAATGGCTTGACCAAAATCAACTTGGTGAGGAAAGGATTTATTTCCCTCACAATTTCATACAACATTTCATGATAAAATACAGTGAAGGTAGAAACTCACATAGGACAGAAACCTGGAGGCAGGAGCTGATGCAGAGGCATGAAGGGTTGAGACTTACTGGCTTGTTTCCCCTGGATTGTTTATCCTGCTTTCTTGTAGATTTCAGAACCACCAGCCCAGGTAAGGTACCACCCACTGGTGGTGCCCTGGGCCCTATTTTCATCAGTGCTTAATTAAGAACATGATCTACAGCTTGCCTCCAGCACAAGGAGACATTTTCTTAACTGAAGTTTTGTCTTCTCAGATAACTTTAGCTTCTATTAAATTGATATAAAACTAGCCTGTATATCTTCAGTGTCCTTTGTATGGGAAGACACTCTATAAGCTACCATAAGATAAATGTGAACACCAACCCAGCCCCAAATTCTTTTTTCTACAATACCGTCCTTGCCTGCAAAATATGCTTGTGGGAGTAACCAATGTGTGACTGATGTGACTTAAGGCCCACTCCAGGAGATGGACCTCATAGGTGACCCTATGTGAATAACTAAGAACCAGAGACAAGACAACCCAGAAACCTAGAATAAAACCAAATACTACTGGTGAAAAACAAAAGATAAATGACTCCTCATGATATTCTCTGTACTCTTAGATCATCACCCAGTTCCTCCGCATATATATTATAGCTTCCAATTTGGTAGATTTTTACAGAACTCTTGAGTGTGAACTAAGGTCTGTGATTCTAGTGATTTCACTAGGGCTCTTTTCTTTCTGTTGATTTGCCTTGTACAGCCGTAATTTAATTTTTTGAATCATATTTTATTTTGTCATTTTTTTTGTTATCTCTTAGAAGCCCATTCTTTTCTACTGAGAGACAGAAAGGGAGTAGATCTGTATGGAAGTGGAGCAGAAAGTAGGAGGAGTAGAAGGAAGGGAAACAGTAATCTGAATATATTGTATGAGAAAACTATCCTTTTTAATAAATGTGAAATAATAATAGAAACAAAACTAAATAAAACATCCTTTGTATTGTTTTTAATGACTGACAATCCACTTGTATTATAATTTATATTTAAGTAACACTCTGTATTATTTTAATATTCAAGTTAGCTAGAAATGTACTGAAAACTGAGTCAATTTGAGCTGATAAAATTACCCACTGGCTGATTTGTAAGCACATGCCTTGACTTGGGTAATGAAAACTGAGCTCTTTGTTTACTGCCATCAAAGATAAAAGAGTTATTCTCAGTGGGCTGAATGTCCTGACCTGGCATATGCTATTGTATTTTGTAAACTGGGCCAAAATCAAGGAACTACTTTGTTGGAGGAACCAGATAAACACATATATGGTTTGTTTCAGCTAACTTCTAGAAGGCAAAAAATATATTCTAAGATCAGCCTCCAGAAACTTGCAGCCTCTACACATATGCTTGAATTCCTCTTGGCTGTTAGTTATAGATTACAATAATTTGTGAGAGAGCCACTTGTCGCAATTCACTGTGGGAAAGGATTACTTCACACATTTACTATCAGGTTTGTTTGTCTTTCCAGTTGATTAAAAAATAGCTCTCTACATTTGATGAGTTCCGTAAGTTCTCCCTGTATCAAAGGTCAGAGAAGTACAAGCATGTAGTCAATCCACAATTAGAAGCAAATAAACCACAACAGGATGCTCAATCTGGATTGCTCTTTATTCTGCCTTTCTCTTTAGTGCTAGCAGATAAAATCATGATGTACAGCCAGAGATACAACCCTCTTTGCACCCTGAGGAATGTTGCTGTAACAGAGGAGAGTTCAGCCATTCACTACCACTGCTTCCCCACACACTTGACAATGTGGTGGTGAGAGTATCTCTGTGAAGGGGAATGATTTTTTTATACAGGAAGCGTTACTGTCCACCAGACTCACTGCCATCTCCAGGCTTCTGGGATACCACAAATTGTGAGAATGTGGGCAAATTACTGCATGAACAGAGGACAGACTAAATGTAAAGTGGAGAACATTTTATCTCAGTGTGCAATGTATAAAAAATAATGTAAAAAGTTACCTAAGCTGGGATCCTGTATAATGCATTATTTAGCAAAATCTTTCCTATGGGTCATAACTAAGCAAACTCTAGTGTTGGTATTCCACAGGGCATCAAGTGCGTTGATAAAATTCATGCCAGAGTAACTAATTTAAGGTCTAATTTATCAATTACCATGGTAAATGATCGCTTATGAAAATAAAGATTGTGGTTAAGCATAACTAAAGTTAGATCATAAATTTGATACATTGCAAAGTACAGAAAAGGGCTGGAGTAGTGTAAACTGTTTGAAATTCAACACTTGCTTCCAGACAAGCACAGAGGATGCTACTCTGAAATACATTTCTTTTGTTCTGTGGTTGTTCGCCAAATCCTCTGTTTCTAATGTGAGGTGTGGTGTCATGAAGGGTGAATTTGTATTTTTATTAGCATAGTAATTAAAAAACAAAATTAATGACAAGTTATCCTTCCATGCATATTTGGAATCATTTAGCTCTTCTACCATGGAGTTAAAAACACATTTAAAAAATAATTTTAGCAAACAAATGTAAACATTATGGAAACTTCATCTTCTACACCTTGGTGCCATGAGTTGAAAGATAGGCCCTCCATCATCAAATTCATTTTAGTTACGTTTTTGAGGGATGGAAAAGAGTGATGTAATCTTTATATTTTATGTGATTTGCATTATCAGAGGATGAGTTAGGAATGTGTTTAATGAGCATTAACATGAAAGCCAGCACTCAGGCCACAACTAATGCT
The DNA here is from genome assembly GCA_019843965.1 of Rhynchomys soricoides. Classification (NCBI taxonomy): domain Eukaryota; kingdom Metazoa; phylum Chordata; class Mammalia; order Rodentia; family Muridae; genus Rhynchomys; species Rhynchomys soricoides. The sequence goes on along the minus strand of JADRCH010000067.1, from coordinate 3,525,203 downwards.
TTCTTTGTCAGCAGACAGAAGAGAAGCAAGTAACAGCCTAACGGAGAGTTTTTCAGATGTACAATGGTCAAGAGCTTTTTTTTTTTTTAAATAGTAAAAGCATCTAATGTTCAACCTGAGAAGGAAAACATGTTCATCTCCATCATGTTGTTAATCACTGTTACATATGTGTATGTTGCGTTTCCAGAAATGGTTAGAAGGGATGCCTTAGTGTTATCTGTGGTCTTAAGTGCTGAGTTGTAATCTGACCACAAGATCCTTCCATGAACTCACAAAGCCGTTCTCAATTTATATGCGTCACAGATAAACCATCCTAAAAATTAATCACTCTTGGTCCACCTGTTTAATCTTAGGGATCCCTCTAGGATTTTTCTGTGACTCTGCTTCCCATTTCATCTACAGGCAGTGTGGGCAGAGATCAGAGACTAAAAGTGATTCCCCAAAGAACCCATCCTCTTCAATCCTTTTGGTCTCTGGAAGCACCTCTTGAAAGAATTAGAAACCTCCTCCTGTGATCAGAGGCAAATATTGCTGTGGGACTCAGTCACACCTTCAGAGAAGGAGCTTTGAGGTGAAATAAAGAAAAAAATCAACGTAAAGACAGGCAGTAAAACAGGCCTGCCATTTGACCTTACTGAGACTCAGGGTCACTGTAGCAGCGGCTGGTACACAATGATATATTCCAATAAGAAATCTACAATAGGGGTTGGGGATTTAGCTCAGTGGTAGAGCGCTTGCCTAGTAAGTGCAAGGCCCTGGGTTCAGTCCTCAGCTTGGGGGGGGGGGGGGACAAGGTAAAAGAAATCTACAATAGAACACTTTCTGGCCTAAAGGTGGTCAAGAATACTTCCTATATTCCACTCCCTTGTCCTTCTGGCCTACATCTTACCAGTTTCTAACCCCTGATTATTTGTGGGTCCAACATCACTATTACTCAGTAATTAAGAATTTCCCTTGAACCAAAGAACTGAATGTTTAACAAAGCTACGAATATTTGTTTGTTCATTGAAATGTTAAAGACCCTATTCTGTTTGATTTAAATCAGCACATGATTTGTTTTGTGCTAATACCTAGATTGCCAGGCAATTACAATTCAGGATTTGCTGTGTGTTGCCTTCTTCTTATCACTGGATGAATGGAGAATGCATAGTGAGGGAACAGTTTAGCATTCACTCAGAGAAATTATTCTGTTTCAATTAAATGATTCAACAAAAGTTACTTTTTTATGATAATAGGTCTAACGCACTCACAGAACAGTTAGAGATAGAAATGAAGAGATTGGTAAATGTGCACATTCAGAGTTAGTCTTTTTATTCACTGTTTTAACCCTGCATTTTTATATGGAATTATGTCCTGAAATGGATGTTGTATTTACTGATATTGATGCAATTACAGAAAACTGTATTATGAAGTCTGAAAACTGTGGATTTTAAGTGATACAGAATAAATGTGTCCTAGTAGATTTCATAAAAATCTACATTTGCAACCAGCTAGCTCTTTGCTCCTAATAAACAGAGAAGGGTTAAAGAAAGACTCCTGTAGAGCCAGCCTCAAGGGAAAATGTTCCTTACAGTATTATAGAGAAATTCTTTTATACATGTAGTTATAAAAGTCATTAATTTTCAAACTAGATTCTCAAATTTTATCATAACATTTGGTATCTTTCCATGGCACACTTAATTAATACTTGTAAATTTCCTATTAGTCTAATACTTAGATTTTACTACTTTTAACTTTGAAGCAGTTGAACTGGTTTTTCTATATTCTAATCAGCACATAATTGAGTAGTATTAACAAATGTTTTCAAGATGTTATCAATATTCATATAGAACCAGATACATCAGTGCTTCTCAATCTGTGGATCATGACCCCTTTTAGGGGGTTCTGTCTTAGTTAGGGTTTTATTACTGTGAACAGACACCATAACCAAGGCAGCTCTTATAAGGACAGCATTTCTTTGGGGCTAGCTTAAAGGTTCAGAGTTTCAGTCCATTTTCATCAAGGTGGGAACATGGTAGCATCCAGGCAGGCATAGTGCAGGAGGAGCTGAGAGTTCTATGTCTTCATCTGAAGGCCAATAGCAGAATACTGGCTTCCAAGCATCTAGGATGCAGGTCTTAAAGCCAACACCCACAGTGACACACTTCCTCTAGTAAGGCCATACCTACTCTAACATGGCCACACCCTATAATTGTGTAACTCTTTGTGCTGAGCATATACAAACGATGATAACAGTTTCTCATATTAGATATACTACATATCAGATATTTACATTACAATCTATAAAAGTAGCAAAATTACAGTTATGGAGTGGCAATAAAATAGATTTATGTTTGTGGGTTACCATAGCATGAGGAACTGATTAAAAGTTTGCAGCATTAGGAAGCTTACGAACCACTGTACCCATGAATCTAAGAAATATCAAATGGTTATTTTTGTGTTTTTTTAGTGCAAAGTCTACATGTTTTACTATCTCTAATAATATGGAAAGATTGTGATTTTACAAGATGCAAATTTTCTGATTAGTGAACTGCATTGATTGGGTAACTTAAATGACCCGATTGACTGTGTGAGTTATATGCCCCATAAGCACAAATAAATATAAACATAGTTGCATGTTTTATGCATATTTTCCATGAATATCATAATCTGGTTTGTTTTTTTTTTTAATTAAAGGTGAACTTGCTAGGTCAAAAGTGTCAATTTTGCTTTATTTACATACAAGAAGTAGAAACTGTAGTCGGATGGCACAGGGCTTCTTGAGATGGAGTGCTTATCCAGTATCTGCACTATCTGTTCTACCTCCCACTGCCTTTTCACCCAGAAAGGCTATGACAGTTGTCAAAAGTCCTTGTTAACTTTCAACACCTATACAGTTATTGTGTTTCACAAAACTGGGAGAAATGTAAAGTAATTAAACAAATGTCCTAGAGTCAGCAGTCACCATGCCAAGTCGTGGGACTGGAAAATCCTTCGAATTACAGGCATAGTCTTTCTGTTCAAGTGCTCTGCCATTAGGCTAGGAGTGCTCAATCCTACTGCCTCAAGTTATTTGTGACCCATTCCTGTGAAATTCCTGCTTTACATTGGCTCAATTGTATGACTTTATTTGGCCAATTTTGACCAAAACTGAGCAAAATGTGACAAATTATTTTAAAAACATATTCAAATCCTCTTCTCTCAACCCTCAGTTCTGAAATTATCATGTGCTGCTTGGGGTTTTAATTCAGCCTCACCACTGAAACAGAACAAGGGGACCCATTGAGTTATGTTGTATTATCATGGATTGGTGTTAATACACACACACACACACACACACACACACACACACACACACAGAGTATGTAGAATTGGAGTTGCATCTAGGATCTCACAAATGGCTAAGCAAATGTTCTTCCACTAGGCTCTATTCCTGCCCTCTTTTAGCTTTTTATTTTGAGACATTATGTTGCCCCAGCTGGCCTTGAACTCACTCTATAGCCCAGACAGGCACCAAACCTGGCTGTTCCTTTACTCCCCTGAATATCATGGCTATAGACCTGAGCCACCTGGACCAGATATTATTTTCACTCCCAAATAAATTCTTTCCCATTGAACATTCTTACTCTCTCATGTTTATGTATACATGTGGCTTTTCCTTACTCGTTTTCCTATTTGTGTATGGCTTTTATTGATTTATGTCTTCTTCTGGTTTTTATCCCTTATGTCTTTCTTTTTCTGCTACTACCTCCTGCCAACTCTCTGAGTTTCTCATGAATATTCCCCACTACATTAGTCATTTTATCATCCTTCTTGAGCAGAATGTTCATGCCCAGCCAGTTAATTGGCCACTAGTCAGCCTTTATATTGACATATATGAGAACTATGTGTGGCATACCATGCACTATATAAAAATACTTTTGATAACAATTTCCATAATTTGAAAATGTCACATGCCCTTAAGATATTTATTTTAGAAATGATGAATAGTTATTAGAATCTCTGTCTGCAAGGCTTTCTCAAAATGTTATCATCTATAAATGGAATAATTGTAACATTGCCATGGATTTTATTTAGGAAATCAAGATGTAATCAAAAGTTATAATACAACTGGAGAAAAACACAAGATTTTCAACTGTATTTACTAAAACACACATTTTAATGAGAATGACAGGAACCTCTTATTTTAGAATGTTTTATTTGGTTTGTTCTAGTGTTAGTCACTCTAGTATTAGTCACAGGAGACAAATGATGTCATTCTGTTCAGTGTTCTCTGTTATCATTTTGTTGCAAACTTTATAGTGGAAAAACTAATCTCCAGGCATTGCTCACTCTGCTGTGTTTATGAGTCTATCTAATTCTTACAACCACATTTTAGGTTGACAATTCTTAAAACACCAGTGGATATGGATGCCGATTTCATAAAATATCCCCGAGAATAATACATCCTGAGCTATTTTTATAACTTGCAGTATTCACCCTGCAGAGGAGAAATCGCTTCAACATTCTTTCATTTTGGTTCAATCAATTTTGAGAAATTTGTATTCCTAAGGAAGTCTCTTTCATTTGGTCCCAGCATTATAGAAACCAAAACCTCAAAATACCTCTAAAACAACCAAACAGAATGCAGTCAAAATGGAATCCCAGGCTTCAAGTTAGTGTCTGTTCTCAGAAAAAAAGAAATGAAGCATTTGCAGAGGTGATAGAGGGAGCAAAGATGCATTAGAAACAGCATGTTTTTAGAGAAAACCCTGCTTTTGTCACTGTTTGAATATGGGATCCTCCCTGCTCAGTGACCCCAATAATAGCATAAATTAGATTTCATATTCATCACAAGCAAATGGTGACTCTGATTAATATTATCCTGGAGACTCCTATTTCTAAAGCCAAAGTTCTCAGAACTACATTCTTCAAGCCTGACAGAATAAAGCAATGTCTCCTCAATCCCTTATGACAAATCTAGATGGATGTTTGTATTATATTATGTGCAATGAGTCTTTATTTCATAATATTAATCCTACATGCTGAATTATACACACAAAACTCCTAACCATCAAGGAGACTACACGTTGAGATAGGTCTTTCATGACACAATAAAGCTCAATGAGGATATAAGTGCTGAGTCATAATCCAATAGGATTGGATGCTGGGGGGGGGGGGGAAGATCTCCTTCCATACATATCAGCAACTGAAGTCCTATGAACACAAAACATGAAGGTGCAGAGAAAAGCCAAGAGGAGCAGCCTCTGCAGGAACCTATTTTGCTATTGACTTGGTAGATTTCTAGTCTTTGGAAATAAAATTTTTTAAAAATATGTAATTTAAGCAAACTAGCCAGTGGTTCTGGAAGGTTAGTGTAATTAAATAACTTCTCTACTGTCAGCTTCTAGTCACACAACTTTTAGAGTGAACACATCTGTGTTTGTCTAGGGCTTCTATAAACATTCTTAAACCAATAAAATACGATTGATAATCCCAGCACTTGGGAAACAGAGATAGGCAGAGTTCCTTGAGTTTAAGAACAGCCTGTTCTGTATTGTGAGTTCCAGGGAATCAGTGCTATCCTGTGAGACTTGTCTAATGAATGAATGATCAATGTCAGACTTGACAAGGCTAATGAAATAATTTCATATAAAAATGAGAAAAAAATAAATTTTACTTGACAATAAAATCATGTTAAACTTCAAAAAATGTATTGCAATTAAGAAGCAGAATGGTATCTATGGAAAATAAAATTAGACCAGAAATACATGGTCATAAAAATGTGTAGAATTTATATTCTGTTTCTAAATGGTAAATGAGGAAATCAAAATATTGTAAAAATATAGGAAATGTTTTGATAAAAATTTGAAAAGACTGGGACATAGGAGAAAGGAGATTAAATGATTATTCACAAGTTAAGAGAGACAAAGTAAACTGAAGGAAGAAATTCATACTGATTTATAAAATAACATTTTAGGAAATTATTTAATATATATTATTTGAAATATGGGTGAAAATGAAGGCAAAAATTATGAAAAAGAAGATTAAAATAGGAAAATTAAAGAAGAAATAAAACAACACAACAGCTAAATAAGAAATGGGCAAACAACTTGTGCATGATGGGAAATCTCTGCAGGAAAAGAAAGTAAACAAGTTTGTCCAGTCCAATAAGTACTGGAATACAGCAGATATGCTCAAGAAAATATACACCACTGGAACAAATTTATACTAATGATGTAAACCAAAACACAAACGAGCTGTCCTTTAAAATAATCAAGTCATGAGAAAATTAACACCTGAGCTGCAAATTTCCTAGCAAAACTGACTTTCTCACACAGAGGCATCAGACATGTTTCTTAAAAATCTATTAAAATGAAAGAGTTTGAGGGATAGTTAATAGGAAGACACTGATAGATGAATCAATGATGAATATTCATTGTATATTGTCTTACACAAAGAATTTTAAATGAACATTAAAAAGAGATAATAGAATATTGTAAGACTATTCAGACTCAGGACAACAATATCTGACTCCTGAATACATGTGGCCACTCATGCACAAACACACAGGACATACTCATAAACAAAAACAAATATGAAAGAAAATACTTTCTGTGACCAAAAATAAATATGAAAGAAAGCATTTTCTGTGACCACACACAAGAATCACATTCTCATTGATTAAGTTTTCATCAAAATATTTGAGCAATTCCAACAAATCTTCTTGTTTCTATATCCACAGGTATCATTCCTGTTTCTAATTCCCCTTCTGAGTCTAACAGATCTGGGACTTCCTCCACTGAAAGTTTTAACTCCACAAAGTCATTCATGAGAATTGGGATCAGCTTCTAGAAAAGTTCCCAGCTCCTGGATGAATCATGAGTTTTCTTGATAGTATCTACAAAGGTTATTTCCTTTTCAGAAAGTTTTCAATTGACCTTGACCAAATCTAGCAGAGGAATCACTGACAACGGCAGTTATAGTCTTGGGAAATGTATTACTTAAAAATAAGAGTTGGAAATTGAAATTACTCTCTTACCTATCAGCTGCCAAAAATGGAAGTCATGTTAATCTCAGTATACACCTACATCAGAGCTCTTTGTTAAACAGAACACTGCCAGTACACAGTATTACTATGAAATAATGCCTTTAGTGGTGTTGCTTTTGTTGTTGTTTCTCTGAATAGTAAGTCTTGACAAAGCATGCTGTGAACAGACAAGTTGTCATTCACACTGGGAATACATTTATAGAACACAGTCTGATTAGTTACCAACCACATTAGCACATTAGACCATAGCAGAGCCTCTCCTGAAAGTTTCTTAGTTTTTTTCTCTAACTATGAATGTTAATACCATTATCTCTTGTCCGTATAGACTTTTAAGTTACATTAAAAACCATTGTTTTTGTGGTTGCCTTTACCAGTGCTCTTAATTAGATTCCCTGGTCAACTTGCTGCAGCTTCAACAAGAGCACTTGTTGATTAGCACTTTTCTTATGGAGAAAGTTTTTCTCTATATATCTCAAGAACTAACCATTCTGGCTTCAAAATTGCCTCCAGCAATTTCTTCATTTCACTCTGAGGCTTCACACAATGCTAGAGTTAGGGCATTGTTCTGGACTAGACTTTGGCTTACAGAAATATTGTGTGTGATTTATTACCCACCTAGATCTCTCTTGTGAGCAATAAATCTCTTTTACTTTCTCATTTGTGTGTTCATTGGAATAGCTTTGTATGGACAGCTTGGGTAACTCTGTAGCACAGAGGACTAGCTCTCAGCCTTCAACCTGTAATGGTTTCTCATATACGTTTCCAGCTTTTGACTTAAAGTGAAAGATATGGGTGTCTTCATTTCACTTTAACACCTAGAGACCATAGTAGGGTTATTACATACCCTAGTTTCAATATTATTGTATCTCAGGGAAGAAAAAGGCCAGAGAAGTAAGAGATAGGGTGCGGATACAAAATACATGCATTTATCTGTTGAATTTGCATTTTATATGGCATGGTTTGTAGAGCCCCAAAACAATCACAACTGGTAACGTCAAATATTGCTACTTCAGCCCAGTATAAGAAAGATACAGAATAATGAAAGATCTAAAAATGCCCTTAGAATTACCAAAGTGGCAGAGCAACACAAAACAGGCACAAGCTATTAGAAATTTAATGCCTCCAGACTTGCTGGACTCACGGGTACCGTAAACTTTGAATATGTTTTTAAAAAGCAGCATTTTCAATGAGCAATGAAGCAAAATGAAATGATATAAATTGCCGGTTTATCATTAACAATCATGAGCATGCTGTGCAAATGACTTCTTGAGCAGAGTTCCCTGTATACCTGTAAGTCCAGATCCTCTAACCTCTCTTTTCCTGTGTACTCCTCTTCCCAACTGCCAGTCCTGAGCATCACCACCTTATTCTTTATCATTTCTTTGATCAACTTTTAAAATCTCATGTAAGAGTAAAATCATGGAATTAGCTTGAGGTAGCCATTTATTTTAATATAATACTCCCCATACCTAGGTTTATTCATATACAAATGACAACAGTTAACTCAAAAGTAATATATAATGTAATGAGCAAGCATCCTCAAGGTGATAACTGTTTGAGGAAAAGTCACTTGTTACCTATGCTTAATCATCCCATGATGTGTACATATGGTGATGGTTAACCTTCTTAGTCAACATAATGGGATTTAGAAGCACCTAGGAGACAAACCCCTGCGTATGTCTGTGAGGACACTTCTAGATTGTGTTAACTACAGTGGAAAGACCCATTCTGATTATAGCTGGCAACATTCCATAGGCTGGAGTTCTAGACTGAATTCAAAGGAGAAAGTGAGCTAGGGATTAGCACTGGTCTCCCTGTTTCTTTAGGCAATGGAACTAGATGCCTCAAGATTGTGCTGCTGTGAACCCCCTACTGTGATGGACTGTAACCTCAAGCTGTAAGCAAAAATAAAGCCTCTCTCCTTGAGTTAATTTAATTGGCTATTTTATCACAGGAATGAGGAAAGCCTCTGAACCATCACATTGCACAATTTATCTGTCATTGTAAAAAAGAATACAATGATATACCAGTCTCTCTCTCTCTCTCCCTCTCTCTCTCTCTTTCTCTCTCTGTGTGTGTGTGTGTGTGTTTGTGTGTATGTGTGTGTGTGTGTGTGTGTGTGTGTGAGAGAGAGAGAGAGAGAGAGAGAGAGAGAGAGAGAGAGAGCGAGCCTGTGGATATGTATAGAAATTTTGTTTTCTCTGAAACAAGGAACGGAACTGTTATGCTAAGTCTAGCATCTAACACCACTACGTACTCTTGAAACTCTACTTCTGAGCAAAAGATTGTAGGTGCTTGGAAAAATGTGTGACTCAGCTAAGTTTGCAAGACCATATTGTATCAACTCACAGTGGAGCTAGCAAAGATTATTAGAGTCATTGCTTAAATTATGTCAGTCTGGGAGGGGCAGGATCATAGATAAGTCACTCATTGTTTTCTGTGCAAGCATGAGGACCTGTGTTTGTTCCCCAGAAGCCACCAAGTTAAAAAGACTAGGCATGCTGATAAGCACTTGTAATTCCAACATGAGAGAGCCAGAAACAGGTAGAATCCTGAGTATTGCTAGCCAGACAGCCTACCATAATTAATGTGCCTGTGTTTGTGAGAAACTGTCTCACAAAATAGGGTGACTAGTAGTTGACATTGACCTCAGGCCTCCCCCAACCACAGACACATACCATGTGCACAAAAACAAGCACACATATATAAATGTTTAGTTTTGCCTAAATGAGACTATTTAATGAAGGCCCCATTGGTCAAAGATAGGATAATTTTAATTTCAGTTTGAATAATACATAAAGTTGACTTAAACACATTGTATGTTATATTTCATACAGATAAATAGGGTAATTAAGTAAGTTTTTAATTTTGTACCACAGTATAATTAAGGAGTAGACAAAATAATTCCTCCTTAAAATAATATTTAATATAAATTGAAGGAATAAAATATCACTCTGTTGCTGTCTCCAATATGTTTATAAATTTTAATATTGAATATCACCAGCTGTCAACTTCACTGAAACAGAAGCAACCACATATTATATGCCTCTATGGGCAAGAAATCAATACCCTTATCATCTTTTCAATGGGACTCAACACAGAACTGTTTAAGCCTCTGTATTCTCCTGTCAATTTGCAGGCATTCACTAGGAGAATGGAAACGTGTTCAACCCAGACTTGAATTCAGAAAAATCCAGTCTCTGAGAAATATCACAGGTCAAATGATTCAGATTTCTTTATAAAATTTACAGACAAAAGCATAGGGGAAGCCTACAGATCAAAATGAACTTTAAAACAACAACAAAAACAACAACAACTACTACTATTACCATTACTAAAGGAATCATCAAATCTGCAAAGCCACGGTATCCAGAGACTGTAGAGAAACAGTTTGGTGATACAACTAACAGTGAAGAATACATGAGAAAGATTACTATAAAAGTTAAGAGTATCTTTACTTTCTGAAGGGATCATATTGATGGAGATTGGAACTATGTTGGCTTGGAAGTGTTCTTATTGAGTATGGAAACTTCACAAACTTTTATTAGTGTCAATTATAATTAACATGTATAATAATATAAAATACATTTATTTACTCCTTTTAACAAACCCCTCCTAATAAGTGATTATGTGAGTCACATTTGTATATACTATCACATGTATTTTTATAATCTTTTATGTAATTACTAAATAGAAAGTAGAAAAATACTGATAGTACAGGCAGATACACATAAGCAACATCCATTGATATGAATGATGTATCTGTTGGGTTTAGTTTTGCTGAAATTAAAAAAAAAAAAACTTCAGTCCCTTTTTTCTCCCATCACCTACGCAATCCGACTTCGAGGTAATACCATTGTCTTCTTTATTTCTCATTACTACTTGTAACCGACTTTTCTTTTCAACCCTGAAATACTTAGCCTAGTGGAAGCCTGGTTGCGCATCAGCTCACTGGCTATATAATTGCATAATAGGTCATTATGTCATGTATAATCTCCAGTGTTCTTCTCATCTCAGTTTCTTACTGACTTTATTCTTTGTGTATTCTACATGACTTTAATTACTATTTTATTGACGTGTCCAATACTCAGCCTCCCCCAAATCTCATACCTAAGCATGCTACTCTGACCACAACATACCCACTTTCAAGTCCTTATTAGTTTCTCCTTGACAACAGTTCTTTGTGTCTGATAAAAACATCCAGTCGTTTGACCCAGACTATTCTTCACTGCCATCTACTTGATCTTTATCTTAGTTTTCTCTTTACCAAAGCTAGCCTCTATGGTTAACCACTTAACGGCTCCCATGTAGAAACCCTCAACTCCTTTACCTTGCTCTATTGTTTAAAAACGTGGCAGGCAAAATGCCAACCCTATTTAAGTACCTTATTCTGCTTACGGAAAGTACTTACATGCCTGAGCATACCTGGAGCAAAAGCATCAACATGCTGACAGTGCTTCACTCTGAATTTATAGCCACCAATCTTCAGTGCAAGCTTAAAAGCTCTTCTACACTTAGCTCTCCTGTTGTATGCATCTACTGAATTCACATGCCTGCTCATCAGGATAGCTCTTTCAAACAGCTTCAACTCTGTCATTGTCTTCCCTAACAATAAAATTTATTTTTGCCTTTCTTCTCTCAGGAAAGCCATCAAGAGGAATGTTCTTGTCCTTTGTTCATCATCATCATCATCATCATCAATCATCATCATCATCATCATCATCATCATCATCATCATTTCACTTCCATTTGTATGTCCATAATTTTTGAGCAGGTTAGGTCACCAAGAACTGAGTATACTACTAAAATTGGGAAGAAACAAGGTTTTTAATATTCTATCAAAAAAAAAAATATGTGTTTTCGATATCAGTTCAGTACGGTGCTATAAATCCTCTTCGCCGTAAGATTGTTGCCACATTTCAAACACGTACCAGTGTTTCACAACATACATAGTAACAGTTTTTCATAGTGTGTCTCTTTTAATTAAGGAAAAAACCAAACCTCTTCAAGCTCAGACTTTCCTCCTTATCCCTCTAACCCTTGGTGTACTATGTCCACTCCTAAACAGATCATTCTCAAAAAGGTCAGACCCACACCATTAAAGTGGATCCGGTGATATTTTAGAAACATCCTGCAAGCTCGTAAAAGGATGGGGAAAGAAACAGCAGTTGAATAACAACTAATATTACACATTACTCATTCGCAGATCAACCTCTTCAGCTAGGCACTGGCCAGCATCCCCTCTTGGTTGCTTAAAGAATTAGACTTTGAATGAGCCAATTTCCCTTTTTATAAAAATATAATTCTCCATTTGTAAACAATGATTGTCATCACCAAAGGTATTTTCGATCACAAACTCTCACTTTTGACCTGAAGATAACATTCATTTACATCAGAGTTTTTTCCCAAGGCCTCTGACCATTATTGTCTCTATTTTTTATATGCAGCAAGATTAACTTACTGCTGATTTATGAGGTTAGAAATTTAATATTCTGTAATTATTGTGGTTTATTCTTATCAAAAATTATCTAAATATATTTCCCTGGTTTTCAGAATCTTTTGTTTTCTCACTCTTACCTTTTTTGCTTTACAAATCTATCGCTTCAATTGATAACAAGAGGGGGAAAATAGAACAATTATTTTAGTACATAGGATAGGCCAGCCTTTTTGATCTCTAATTTCATCATTCATAAAATAAGGATTAGATCTCATTAATGAGGTTGTACTGAGGGTTGAATTAACACAGCAAAGAGAAACTCTGCTATATAGCTATTATTTGTTACTGTTGTCTTTGTTGTTTTAAAGGCTGGAATGTTGAAGTTTAGAAAATTTTAGAGTTTCTTTGTTGCAAATAAATTGATGAATTCATAGTCAGAATCCAGATTTATTTGCTTTTTCATTTTAACCTAATGTTCTCTAATTTATCTTTGTTTGTTTGTTTGTTTGTTTGTTTTTTTTTTTTTTTGAACAAAGTGGGTTTCACTTAGCACGGATTTTAACCTACTTTCAGTTTCAGATACACTCATTTCCCTTTGGAGTTTGATATTTGTATTCTTTCCTGACAATGAGAATTAAAAATCTGATTAGTTTTTCCTCTCTTCACTGGATGCTGAGACACCGGATCAAATTTAAAGTGCAATCATAGCAATTATCTGTCTTCATTGCTTTTATCTTCATTGCCTTTATCTACATCTTATTTGTATTCTGCTTGGCCCTGGCAATTACTTTTTACACACATTTTCCTATTAGCTGTCCTGAATTTCTTAAAGGAATTACTCTCAATTGTTGAGCAAATAAATCTCTGCTACTTGCAATGTAGAGTTGTCTATGTGAATAACAGATTCACATTTAAGAAAGCCACATTTGCAGCGTCCAACCTTGTGGCCCTTTATTTAGAGCTCATAATTGAAGCCACTATTTGTTTTCCCTCTCTGTAATGTCTTAATATATGCAGAATGGTTCTTCCAATTGTCGACTACACAGGCCTCTTTCTTTTTAAGGTTCAGCTGCTCTGGGGAGGGGGACAACAGTCTTTCTTTTGAAGTGCTCAAACCCGGGTTTGCTTTTTTTTTTCCAAAATTAAATTTTTTTTTTTTCAACAGAGCTCATATATTGTTTCCAATCTCTGGGGTATTTTAAACATTATATGCTTATATGTGTATACATTATCAAAGTATGTGAAACACTCCATTCCTACTTAAGTAATTTAATAATTATTTGAATATTTTTGTGTCTTTCCACCTACCAACCATACTAACATGTTAAATATTTCAAAGATTTGTAAGTATTTTGTGCCAACCCATCCATACTGTCTCTCCCATAGAAATGCTACTGTTCTGCCTTTAACAGCAGTAATTAGTTTGATGTATTATTTAATCTTCTGTTATAAAACTAGAGATATAGTGTAAGCATTTTATGTGTGTAATGCAAATATGAGATACGTCTGTTTTTTTTTGTGTATTCTGTAGCCTTTGTACTATACCTGAAAGCTGCTGTATTTTTCAAAATAGATTAAATTATTAATCTTCAAGTTATCTTCCCATTATATGAATATACAACAATGTATGTATCCATTATTCTTTTGATGAATTTGAACTGTATTCAGCTTAGGATTTTTGTGAGAAAATCTTTTATAATCACTCACTATTGGGAATAAATCCATCTTGATATTTATGTAATTCAAGAAGAGGAAAAATAATAGAAACCATTTATTTTGGTTTTATTCCTGGGTTTCTTTTGTTAGTTTTCTCAATCTGATATGGAAAAAATGATGAGAGTAATTGTCTCAGAAAAAAGAAGCCTGCAATGCCTAAGATGACTGTATTAGATTGGAATAGAATTTCATTTACTTTAAAAAATATTTAAACTTTCTTTAACAGTCACAACAGTGAGAGGTTACTCAGTGATTTCTACCTCAGATACTGTGTATCTGTAACAAATAGCTACTGATATTTAGATGTAGCTCCTCCCACAAACTGTTCACTTTAGTCATAATTAACAGTTACATTGACCTTTTGTCTCTTTCTTTATCTGAGAGAGAAGCAAGGGTGGCCAAGGGCTGTCAACTAATATTATTTGGAGTTTCAGTGACATTTTCGTTCATCACACATATTCTGTTTCCCTGTACAACACAGAGCAGTTCCTTTCTTATTCCTATGTAAATAACAATATCTCACAGGAATGTTAACTTTAAAAGATCCTTCGTTCTTTCTTCCCTACAAAATTATCTGAATCTTTGTGAGGGCAGGTTTTGTGTTATCATGTTCTCTGATATTGTTGATAGATTATAATGTGCAAAAAAGTTCTGAGTCGACTCCCTTTTCATCTTATCTTCTACTTTATATGCTTCATTTTCTTATCAACTTTTTACAGATGTGTAACTCCTTATAGGGTTCAACATTTCATTATCATTCTTCCCTTACAATGAGTCAGGGCAGAAGTTCTGAATTCTTATCTATTTCCTTTCTGTTATTCAAAATCTGAGTACATAAGTCTGTACTACAAATGAATGAAGTTACACTACCAACATGGAGGAAAAAGTAGAGGAGGGATAGGCAAGAACAGCAGGGGCTTTCAGAATTTCTTGGAACAGCAGTAACTTGATAGTAAGGAAAAATGGACTCCTTATTATGTCAGTTTGAGTTGTTTTCAATCAGGAGGTTTGAATGAGAATGACCCCCTAGTTTCATATATTTGTGTGCTTGGTTTCTAGTTCATAGAACTATTTGGGAAAGGATTAGGAGGTGTGGCCTTGTTGCAGGGGGTATGTCACTGCAAGATGGATTTTGAAATTTCAAAGGCCCACCTGAGGGCCTCTCTCTCTCTCTCTCTCTCTGTCCCTCCCTCCCTCCGTGTGTGTGTGTGTGTGTGTGTGTGTGTGTGTGTGTGTGTGTGGTGTTTCTCTGCCTTATTTTAATCGATAAGATGAGAACTCTTAGCTACTTCTCTGTGGCTGTGCTTGCCTGCCTGTTGCCATGTTCCCTGCCGTAATGGTCCTCCACTCACTCTGAAACAGTAAAGACCTCCCCCCATTAAATGCTCCTTTTTATAAGTTGTCTTTGTCATGGTGTGTCTTCATAGCAGTAGACAATAATACAACATTGTCCATCAAGAAGACTACATATGAATAAGTATCTTTGGTTTGCCTACGACTTGTATTCATGCTACTCCAGGTATCTTTTGTAATAAAAATATTTAATCTCTTAGATCAATGCCCCATCACCTTTTGTATAAACAGAGACCCTATAAAGATGTCTTTGTAGTATTTAATTTATTAGAAAGGACTACAGAATCCATATATTCTGATTTTGCCTGTTCTATCATCACTATTCACTATACTGTCCTACAAGCAATCATAGACATTTCCTGTGTACAACTAGGGACTAACATATCAGAAATAAACTGACATAGAGCCATCTCATATCATGAGCACTTGTGTGAATTACAATCTAACATTTTTTTTTTCAAATTTTGCAGGTTAAAAATTTGAAAAAGAATAATCAGGGCTGCTCTAATTTAATTATAGTATCTGATTCACTGGACTATACTCACTTGTTGCTGGACAAAAAGGCTTTATACCTGGCATAAGTGCATCCAAGAGCCTTCTCTCTTTTCTTGTGTTTCATCTCTCAGACTCCCCACAGATATTTCTCTATCTGCCTGTACAATGGCAACTAACTTCTTCAAGTATAAGGGTTAGGACAATCGCATTAATTTTTTCACATTTCATTGGTTCAAACAAGTCACAGACAACCTGTATTCAAGGGGTAGAGAAGTAGAAACCAACTTTAAAATTCCCAACCTCCAAAGCTGAAGCAGAACTGTCATAGAAGGCACTGCTGAGAGCATGGTGCCTCATTCAGAATTGAACGTTAGCTAGGACCACCTTTCTTGCTTTACCCTCTGCCAATCTACTTGCCTGATTCCTGCTTAATGTTGTCTTTATCCATCATTCAAGACCTTCTTACTCAGAGCTTTAACATCTCCAATCCTGTCTCTAATCCTAGACTACTTGTCTCCTGAAATGTGATGCCTAAGATAGGAAGTCCCATATCCTAGAAGAAAGCAGAAGAAGTTAAATACTGCATTCTTCTTCATGTTGGGAAACCTTTACCAATGAATCCAAAAGAATGTTTTGAGTACCACAATTCCACTAGCTGAAAATATTAAAAATTTCTGGCCTAATCTATAGAAGATATTTAAATAGTAAAGACAGTATAAATGTTTCCACTCAAGACTTTTTTCACTCTTTAATATTCACCTTTTCTGTTGTTTTGTCCAAACTATTCACTAATCTTACCATTCTCTTTTAGACAGGCTTCCTTTAGCTTATATATTTTAAAGTACAAATGCACTTTGTTTTGAAAAATAGAAAAGTAAAAAGTAGATGATGTATCTACATTCTGGCTCTATGGACTAAAGACCTTTGATACTTTACTTTGTACTGAGTTTGTGACCAAGCATTATCTTTATGTTAGGTTCATATCTTCTTTCAATCATTTTTCCTTGTTCTATAATTAGGACAACCACAATGTTACAGAGAAACAGTATGTTTAAACTGGGATAAAGATTTTGAGATCCATTCAGAGTGGAAGTTCACTTTACTGTAATCTGGGTAGAGTATAAAAATATAATTATAAGAAAAACACATTTTAAATAAAATCTGTTAAATGAATATTTCAAATGTTAATGACTCTTTGGTTTACTCCCACAATTTTCTTATTATAAGTGTGAAATTTTTAAATACTACTAGATAGAGTTGATAAGGTACTTCATAAGTATTGGAAGAAGAGGGGGCAGACTAAATCATCAATACATGTATCTCATAAGAGGGGTATTTTCAAAGTTTCTCTTTTGTTTTTTTGAACATATTGCAGCATTCAGAACAATGTCCTTAAGGATGCAATTATGAAATTCTGATGTAAGACTTCATTAGTCATCTACCTTCTTACTTTTGTGAGTCTATAAAATGTACTGGCTTCGTCTTTTGAGCCAGGTCTTTACTCAATGATTCCCTATTCATGTTTATTTATTCAGTTAACATGTTAGATTATTCTGTCTACAGAATCACAACCCACGATGATCCCTTTGTTTCCTAAGCAGATTTATTCAGTGTGTTTTCTAGATAGAGCCAGGGAGCAACACCATGTTCCCAGAGAGTTGATGATTGTCCTTACAGATGAAAATAAATACATTTGTGTTATATTCATAGACATGACTTTTGTAGGGCAATTAAACAGGAAATTAGGGTGATAACACAAATAAAAGAAACATGAGTGACTCTGGTGTGTGTGTGTGTGTGTGTGTGTGAGTGTGTGTGTGTGTGTGTGTGTGTGTGTGTGTGTGCGTGCGCACATGCACACAGGTACTACTTTAAAGGCAATGAGAAATGTTCTCTGAATCAGAGTGCTAGTGTTCAGACAAACGTGACTCAGCAATAAGAATCCATCTGAAGAGCTGAGTGGGTGGAACTCTTGGTTAGAGTAAGGAATATGTCAGAGCCCATAGGTTTATCACAGCTGCATAGTAGGAGGACAAGGAAAGTCATGCAAGCACCGGGAAGTAGAAGGGTGTGAAATAAGGTGGATAAATGGAGAATAGTTCTGCAGTGACTTCTTTCTGTTTATTTGCATTATTTTTTTAGATTAATACATAATTATACAATTTTCTCCTTCCTTTACCTCCTTTTAAACTCTCCCATATACCCAGCTTGTTTTCATGGCCTTGTTTTGCTTTAATTGTTGTTGGTTGTAGTAGTGTGTGTGTAAGTGAGTGTTTGTGTGTGTGTGTGTTTATATTCCTAAATACATAAATAAAACATGGTCAGTTTGTATATACACATATGCACACATATACATATGCATATGTGTGTGTGTGTGAACGTGCATCTTGGACTCCTTTTATATATATATATATATATATATATATATATATATATATATATATATATTCACAAGTGTGTAAGTATTTGACATCACTGACCATGATTAAAGCTCAGTGCTAGTGCCTAGTGCTTTTGTATTCTATTCATGAGTCCTTTGGTTCAATCCACAGTTCTGATAAAAAAAAAAAAGAAGATATTGTTTTACAAACTTTAAATGGCTACATTATATCTCAAAAAACCTGATTTGATTTCTCTAAAAAGATATGTTGGGTTTTTCTAATATTGAAAGTTCAACATGGATATTATTTAAGTATATGGTTCATCTCCTATGCTGAAGCAGTGTTAGACCCAAAAATCTGCAGTGATGATAAATAGTCCCAATAGTCAGAGCTTTGAATGCAACATCAGAGTATTACATTAAAAGGTAGAATGAACAGTCCATGTTTAAATCACACACACAGATTCCTAATTAATGCAAATATTTTGACAACTAGTAAGGGTCTTGATGGGAACAATAATGTCTAAGAAAGAGGCAATCAGATGGATGTATAGAAATAAACACCAAATATAGAGAGCCTTTACGCTCTCATTGATGGCTCTTAGGAACATTAACTACACTGAATGAACAAATGGATAGGCTGATTGTACCACAGAGATCAGTCAGCTCGAAAAGAAACACTCCACTGTTTTAATAATGGGAACCAAAATTGAGGGGAGTTTGAGTGGAAGGGTGTAACAAATATTGGATCCAGGTTAGTGACTTACAGCTGGAAATTTGATCAGCTGAGAAATACTCTGGGCCTACTTCTAAATAAAATCGGGAATAAGTTCAAACTAGTTGGTTGCATAAGACTTTTCTCAACTTTTCAAGACAGTTATATAGATTGAAATGTATTGTGAGTGTGGATTTAGCTTTCAAAGGAACAGTGCCTCTGCTTTGACTGCCACTGAAAGGTTCACATGATACGTGATTTACCAAGATGAGTTCACTCAGAAGTGCATTACTGTTAAGGAAGTATGAGAATAGAGAAATGATCATGAACTCAACAATTCAAGGACTGAGAGGACACTAATTTGATAGGGACATCAGAATTCTAAGCTGAGCCCTTAAACAAACCTTCATTGTAGTGTTATGGTGGAATTCTTGCATGCATTTGATGTCTCAGATCAGTTTGCCTTTTACCACAGTCATTCCCTGAATTGATCTAATGGCTTGATTCCTTAATAGCAGACAATTTTGTCTGGCTAGGACCATGAGGGCAAGTCACAGATTCAAGACACTAAAATGAATTGATGTGCTGCTGTTGGTTTAAAATTAGAAATGGTTTCTTGGTAAAGAATGTAGTTACTCTTGTCAAGCTGATTGTGGACCTTAGTGGGGAAGAAAAAAAACAAAACAAAACAGTTACATATGTATAAAATCAATGTAACATGAATGAATTTGAGGTCATTTTCCCCTGTGATCTCCATTCTAGAAATTCTCAATCAAGTCAATTATTTAAGCTCTGGAATTTTCTGAACCCAGTCAGACTATATATTTGACCAAAAGAATTGTGTGCTAATTAGTAAACATTGAAGTTCATGATGGTCTGTGGCAATTTTATATTAGGTAGAGAAATAAGCATGGATGCTAAGGCATGAAAAGTGTCAATAAAATGTTTGTTGTAAAATGAATAAAGGTATAGTATATACTATGAACTCATAGCTATTATTTGGTGTTGTGCATCAAATACTTAAAAACAAATGGGTATGAGGTTAAACAAGGAGAAGTACAAACACAAGAGCCTAATGTTATTCAGGAAGTGTTATCTACTTACAAATTTTCAGTTTTATCTTTTATCTTTATAAGACTAGCTTCTTGTGGACTAATGTTCCTAGCTGTAGAAATAAAATGAAGAGGCAATCACAAAGGAAGAAAACACAGGTCAAGTCTCACTAAATCACCATCTTGTCGTTTATAGAAGCTTTGTGTGAGGAGAACTGTAGACAATTTAACTACTTTAGAGGTGAGAAGAATATACTGATTTCAGGAAGACATAAGGCTGTGGTGTATAGTAGGAATGGTAACAAGTATGCCCAAAACTCAGGAATATTCGTTGGAGTTTCTTTCATGCCAGTTGATAGCTGTGTTTAGATATCAGCTACTACAGTAAGACAATGGTACAATAATCTAAAACTTAAATTTTGGAGGACAGAAAATAATGATTGACCAAATAGTCAGTAGTCAAGTGATACCAGCAACTCTTATCAAGGAAAGGAGAATTTTCCCACTCACCATCCCAACCTCCACTTCCAAGGTTATCAGGAAACAAGTTTGATGTTCGCAGCTTACTGGGAGATATGCTGCTGATATCATGACTGGAACCTACAATACACAGAATATCCTCTGTAAAGAGAGGTCAATAGGAGTGAAATAGGAAAGCTCTGTATAGATCAGGAAATGTGCAGATCATGTTCAAAGGGAAACAGTGACAAAGGAAGAACATGGCCATCATAAATTTTACCCATGAGATTAATTACAATGATGGCTACTCCTATAGTTCATATGTAGGTAAAGACAATGGCAGACCACTGTCTTGAAATTTTGTAGTTTATAAAAGCATTAAACTATCTTACCATGGAGCTGGAGAGATGACACAGTAGTTAAAGGTACACTCTATTCTTATGGAGGACCAGAGTTCAGTTCCCAGTACTCATGCTGGGTGGCTCAAAACTGCTTGTAACATCATCTCTGGGCATTCCAACTCCCTCATCTGGACTCTACAGATACTATACTCAATACATACAAATCCACACAGAGATGCACATCTTTACACATTATTCAAAATAATGACATTGTAGGTAGAAAACGTGGCTCAGTGGTTAGGAATGCTTACTGTTTTGGCAGAAGACCAGAGTTTGTTTCCTAGCATCCATGTCAGAGTCCTCAGCTTGTAACACCATAATGTGTTAGATCAGATCCGTCTGGTTTCCTTGAGCAACAGATTTATTGTGCACATAACTGTGTAGCCATACACACATAATTAGAAAATAAATTATGAAATATTTTTAAAAAGTAGTTCAAAGGTATCCTGCCATACTATCTGTTAGCACTTGGTGTCACATTCATCACATTTTCCCCTTAATTTTGTCGGCATTCAGGTCTGACTTCCAATTGTCAGTGTCTGTGGCTCTTTACCTAGGGATCGTGTGTGTGTGTGTGTGTGTGTGTGTGTGTGTGTGTGTGTTTCCATGGACATTGGAGTCCACTCCAATTAAGTGAAGTGCACCCCCAGGATGCTTAGGGATTTATGGCACAGGAGTAGCTATACAGAAGGCTATTTTAACAGATCAAGAAAAATATGTATTAGAGTTAGCAACACTGGCCTGGGTTGGATTTGGACATTCAAAGCATAGATATAGAGATGGAAAGAAACCCTGCCATTTTGGCCCAAGTAATCACATGTGTTCTACAAAAAATGAGAATGGAAATTCTGTTAATAGAGACATGCCGGTGATGAGATAGGCTAGCATAGGAGGGGCACAAATTTCTATTTTCTGACATGTTCATCTGTGAGCTTCATTAGAATTCTCCACAGAGATGCAGAGTTGACAGTAAAATATATGTATTGGAGCTCAGGGAAGAAATCCAAAGGTAAAGTTGGAAGAAAAATACATATAAATGAGATTTAATCTGATCCTTAATTTAGAAAAGAAGTTGGTAATATTTTGGAAAATCTGACTGCCTTTTAAGGACATTTATAATTTAATCTAAAAACCCAACAGCTAATATTTAGTGAAAATGTGGATTTTTATTCTGTTTATGATATCTTTAAAGAAATTTGTATAAAAATCTATATGTTTTAGGGTTTGGATCTTTAGGCTTGCCAATTTAAAACATATTTTAGAAAGCAAATTATCATATAGACAGTCATGTCTAAGACTATTTTCTATTATTTTAAAGGCAAATTTGGTTTTCTGAAATACTTAGGACCAGAAATATTTCAAATTTTAGAAATTTTTGGATTTGGGGACATTTTTCATAAACTAATCATTAGTTAATAATTAATGCTAATAGAATTATCCTATAAACTGCATTTTATATCTTCACATTTTAAATTTTTATACTTCGAAAAATTTTCAAGTTCATTACACATATTTACCACGTATTTTTCAAACAGTACCCCATATTTCATCACATGTCTTCCTCATCACTTACTTATAATTAGACTTGGTAAATTTACAATAGAATTATTATTACAAATAATATTGTCAAAATTAAAGAAAAACAAACAAATCAATACTTTAAACCTGGCTTCTTAGGTTAAATTGCCTTTGTGAAGTTCAAAACAAAAAGTACAAAGTGTTCATGTTACCTACATTTTGAGGTACTAAAAAGTCCCCATTTTCAAATGTTTTTGCCTTATTTTATATATATTTAAATTATTGCTTACCTCCTTTTATGTGTGTATGTATGTTGTTGTTGTTGCTGCTGAGGCTGCTGTTTTGGTTCTCTGTTCTTTGTTTTTCAAGACACAATCTTTCTGCGTAGCCTCTGCTGTCCTGGAACATTTTTATAGACCAATTTGGCCTTGAACTCACACACATCCCTTGCTTACTTTTCGAACAAGGAGCTTGCATTTAGTACTCATTTGTAAGGCATTTTAGCTGACAAGAACCTTGTCATTTTTTCTGTACATATTTACAGCACTGTTTGGCATCACTATCCTTTACTGGCTTTGGTTTGCTTCCAGTTATTCCTTATCTGAAGCCTAAACCATCCTTTTCCCCCTGAGCTGAATCCTTTACAGTGAACCGAGAGTTTTCCCTTCTTTCCCCCTTTTATCTCACCTTTCCTCCTCCTTCCCCTTGGTCTTCTTGGTTCATTTTATATACTCAATTCTTTCATGTAGTTTTAAAAAAATTGGTTTTAAGTATGCTATATCAGATTAAGAAATCTAAAATTCCTTCTAGCATTTTATAATTGCTCAAAAAATTGAAGTGATAAAAAGATATAAATTATATCTCAGTAATTTACTCTGTTTAATTGATTTATTGTATATTTAACCTATGGATTAGAATATTGCCTCTCTTTTAGTTTCATGTTTATGATGTTTAACCAATTTCAATATGCTTGGCAACTAACTTTATTGTTTTGTTTTCTAATAATTGAGCTTTAAACTGTTTTAACTGTGAACTCAGCTGCCGTGTGCACTCTGCTCTGCTATTGTTTACCTCTGAAGCATGGCTCTGCAGGACTTTGCCAACCACATTTGCTGTTAGCAGCTCTCTCAGGCTCTGTGGTTACCAGGCACTAGTGGGAGAAAACAAGACAAGGACAGGGATGTAGGATTACCTTCTTATCTCCCTTTGTGGTCAGTATCTTTTCTGTGCTTTCAGTGTCTCCCTAACAACACATCTCTACTTCAGTAACAACAATTTCTTCCTGTGGGAGCAACAGTATCCATTTTGCATGCTTTTTTTTCAATACTGAATCAATTTCAATGCTCCCTCTCAGAGACCAAGCACCAACTGCCATGTCCTCTCTCTCAACTGTAGCTCTGTATATTTTGTGTTTGTTTGTGCTGATCTAACAAAATAGCTAAGAATGAGTAAGTTAGGGAAGAAACAAAACAGAAATCTGCTTCACCCATTTCTGGAGACAGGGGAGGCTAAGGTCAAGGTACTAGCTGGTTCAGCTGTCTGTGGGAGGTGCCTAGGCTTTCAAGATGAAATCTGTGTGTTGTGCTGCAAAAGGGAGAAGTGCCAGGTTCTTTCATGGAAGAAGATCCAAAAATGCCACTGAGGAAGGAAAGTCTCCCATCAGACCATTCCACAATGGTACTTAGTCCTCACCAACATCTTAGTAGACCATTTTGGCAATGATGCGTCTGTTTCAGTGAAGTAATCTCTAAACCATAGCAAGTCTCCTGCTCAGATTTCAAGTATTATTAAGCCCGCATCTCCTATTTTGTCTCCATCCCCATCCCAGGTTACTGCTTTCCACAACTCTCTCTGTGTTCTGGTTTTGACATTTTGTTCTCCAGTTCCCAGCTTTATATCTCTGTGCTGTGAATTAGTGTCTTTGTTTTCCTTACTGGACTCCAATTATCAAGACAAAATTTTCCTACTTATTTCCTCTTTTAAGTCTTTAACAACATTTTATTGTTCCTTATAAAGAACTTCATATATTGCTGCTTTATGCTTGAAGGTAATTTTCCAATATACTTCCTAGCTGGTTATTGCTTGAATAAAGGAAAACCTTGCATTTTCACTTTAAATGCAAGCAATTATCTTTTTCTGAAGTTAGTAACATAGCTATATATTTTGAAAAACAATTATTGGAGATGATTCTAACAGAGAACACATTAAATCCTGTAACATCATCATAAATTGAACCTACCTGTTCCATTAATGTGTGAGTTTTTGTTTGCTTAGTTGGAGCCCTGTGTCACAATTTACATTCATTGAAAAGAAACTGAGATGGTTTAGAGAAACCAGGGAAAGACAAAGAAAATCATAGTGTTATTAAAACTGGCAATTGCTTTGGAGAACCATTCTACACAGAGAATTACAAATGTTATTGGTATTATAATCCATGAAGACATAAAAGAATTTTACTTCCATATGTGAAAGTCTTGATAGGTCAGTTGTCTCTGGAGCCCAACAAATGTAAACTAAATGGAGTGATTATGGGTTTAAGTTTTTCAGAGACTCAGGTATGCAGCAATTAAAGCTCTTCAGTTTGACTAAAACTGAAGTCTGGAAGAATAATTAGCATAATAAAATTTGGAGGGTGTGGTTACGAAATGGCTATGTTGATAGCTTACTTCCAGAATTATGTGTGAATAAACACTTTCTAATGCTACTCTAATGTAATTCTTCACTTCAACCACTTTCAGCATGAATTAAATTAAGCAAAAGCATGTAGACTGGTAGAACTCCTGTAGTGAATGGTCACTGTGGTGTATTGTGAAGACCTAATCTGTTTTTTCCTATACTAGAGGTTGGCTAATTTCTCTTTTGTCATAGTTTGTAAGTATTATATATTCTGTGGTCCAAACCATCTCTGTAATGTCTACCAACTGTGAGAATGACAGCCACCACAATGGTAAAAGGCAAAGAAGACCAGAATGCAAAGTTAGTCAATTGACAGTTCAAAAAAGATATATGCAAGAAAAATAGAAACTCAAAGGGTATCATAATTACTCTACTGGACATTTGAGAAATAGAGTAAAAAAAAAAAAAGAAAGAAGAAAGGAAGGGAAGGGGAGGGAACACAAGTGAAAGGGGAAGGGATGAGAGGGGAGGAGGGAAGAGAAGGGAAGGAAAGGACAGGACTTCTCCTAGGTGTGGTGGAGGATAATGTTTACTGTAAATAGATGGAAGAGCATAATCAGAGGCAAGGACATCTGTGAGAGTCCAGAGTGGTCAGGACCCCTAGCTTTGTGAAGAGAGGGGGAGGAGATGGAAGAACGAACAGAGAGAGAAGAGCAAGACAGCAGCTAGGAAGACAAAGGTACAAAAAAGATATGGGTAACCAAAATGGTTGGATTATATACAGAAAACCTGTCCAGCTCTGGTTGCTGGGGAGTTCAGGGAAGGAGGAAGGCACAGGTTCTGGGAAGCAGTTAAAAATAACATTGTACATACAGACCCCAGAGTTCAGGGCAAATAGAGTGGAGGAATCAGACCCTATGGGAAGCCTTGACCAAATTAACCTTGAAAACTGGCTGTGACAGGGTGTCCCTCCTACCTTATGCCTTATATAAGGCCAAGAACACCCCGTATACTTTAGGTCTCACCCCATTTGAGATCCTATATGGCAAGCCCTCTCCCATGCTACCTAACCTCCAGTCTTATATCTTAGCTAAATATGACCAACATAAGTTTTTAAAAACCTTAAAAGTTCTTCATAAGGTTCAGAAACAACTACGGCTTGCCATCTGCCAGGATAATGCGTCTGCTC
Source organism: Rhynchomys soricoides (assembly GCA_019843965.1). Lineage (NCBI taxonomy): Eukaryota > Metazoa > Chordata > Mammalia > Rodentia > Muridae > Rhynchomys > Rhynchomys soricoides. Next base: position 3,498,863 of record JADRCH010000067.1, on the reverse strand, counting down.
CTCCTCCTAACCCCCATTACTTTAAACCATGTGATGGAGTCTAGATTAAAAGACATAACTACAAGATTCTGGAACTGTTCTAGAAAGTACCCCACACAGTGATCCTGACCACACCAAAGGCTATTAAGGGGGATGGGATATGGACATGGATAAACCACTCCTACATTAACCCTGTCAGGAGAGAAACCATCCAGGTGTTGAGATCCCAGGGAAAGAAACTTCCAGAACAATAAAAGGTCGCATCATGTCTTGTTGATCTGCTGAAACTGGGACTCCAGTGCTCCTGATCCTGCTTGCTTGCTTCTCACTCTTTGCTGCTCACTTTTTGCTGCACCAGCCACTAACCCCCAAAAGCCCATGAATCTAACCTGGTTAATGCTGCAATGGGTAAGATTTTCAAGTTTACCTCCCACTCTGCTCCCCGGACACCTGGCTCTAGATCTTCATGTGGACCTTTATGACTTAGTGAATGAGGGATGGACCCTTCGGGTCTAGGTCTCTTTCCTGGTTATGGTTACAACTCACCTAGGGCCTGAAGGAACACATGACCCCAGGCCTTTTATGTCTGCTGAGATACTCTCAGGATCAAAGCCAGCAAACCAAATGTGGAGGTCCAGAGTCCTTTTTTTGTGTAGCATGGGGATGTGAATCTACTGAGTGGATAGCTGGAAGCCCCTCATCAAAGATGACCTTATCACTATGACCCAGTTTGGAGATACACAGACATCTGGAGCTGGGTCCTACATAAGAAAGAACACCCTGCTTCCTAGGAGAGAGACTTGCAGACCTTGTTTTGAGCCCCCTTACTATGTGAGTACCCACAAGGGGAGATGCAACAGTCTTGTCATCATGTTTATAGCAGCTGATAAGAAGGCCAGAATGCTGGTTAAGCATGGGAACTAAGACTTTACATCTCTAGCTATGTTCCTGGACACCTACTTACTGTCCAATTGCTCCAACATAGCCTTGTGAAACCCATGGTCCCTTATGTTGGGTTAACTGGCAGGGTGTGGAGTGAAGTCTCAGGCATCCACTCTGGGATCAGAGGTTAGTAGAGCACGGCCTGGGGTCCCGGGAACCTCTGGAAGCCGTCTCCATCAGGTTTCCGAGCTCTTGGACACCCCAGGTGCCTCTGGATGCCATGGAAGAGCTGAGAAGGACATGGGGGCCCGAGGCTTGGATCTAGGGGAAATGCAGGGAGGAGTATGGTGGGGTCCCTCGGAGACCGGGTTCTTGGCTTGGTGCCAGCTAGCTGGGCAGTTTGGATGGCCTTCTGTGGAAGACTAGACACAGCTCTTTAGACGAAGGCCTATTCCGTTGTTCCCCAAGGCAGATCCCGATGAAGAGAGACAGTCTGTGGTTTCAGGGCATTTATTGTTATGCCAGAGAGAGGCATAAGTGAATCCATACCCCCCTCAGAGAGGGGCGAGGTTGAAATAGTGGCTGGGAAGGGGAATGGCTAAGCCTCTAGGTGCATCATTATCATGGGGGTGTCTTGAGGCTACATGACCATACCTCTACCTGTGGAGGGCATTGAGGCTAGGTGACCAGTAGTCACAGACTTATGGAGAACTGTGGTCTCGTGTCAGGAGCCTGGTTCCTAGGAGCATGGCAAACACCTACCATCCCTTGGACGTTTGTCCCCTACTGGGGACTGGTTGGGGGGGGGGGTTGTTAACCTTAGCTCAACCAGAAACCAGACTTTCTTTCATGGTTCCAGACTCTTAGGCACCAACAAGGTATTATTGAGGCTGAACCAACCCCTTTCCCCACCTCTGCCTCTGCCCACCATCACTCCCTCATCAGGACCTATTATCCTTTTGACCCAGGGAGATTTCACTTCATCTAACCAACTGCTCTCTAAAACTGTTCCACTTCCTATATTACCCATTTCATAACTCAAGTCAAAGCCCCTACAATTATTAGAAGTCACTTTCCAGGCTCTTAAATGCTCCCATCCAAACTTAACGTGGGATTGTTGGTTACGCTTAAATGTTCATCCCCCCACTATGAAGGAAAACTATTCACAGATTACAGATGGTACTCAATGTAGATGACAACAAGCAAATAAAAGTAAGCTGAACCTATAGTCAATAACAGGACAGGGATTCTGTATTAGAAAAAAGGTACCCTCAGCCTATTCAGACCTCTATTTCTGCATTGTAATCCCTACTGATATAGTATATATGCTGCCCCCAGAGAATGCTTGGTGGCCTTGTACCTCGGGGCTTACTCTATACATTTATGGCATGGTTGTAAATATGACTGTGGATTCTTGCGTTCTAATGCAGGTTATACCTAGAATGACTTATTACTCTGGGGAAGATATCATCAACCAGCTAACACCTCCCAAAAATCAAGCAAAAATGGTGGCCATTTCCACTGTGTTACTAGGTTCTCTCCTTGATATAGGCTGGCCAGAGCTTCTAGTGTAGGTACCTCAGCCCTAATATACCAAGATAAAAATTACAAAGCTCTACAGATATTTATAGATGCATACATACAGGAGATGGAAAAGTCCATCACAACCCTACAGGATGCCCTACCCTCCCTGGCAGAGATAGACTTACAAAATAAAAGAGGCCTAAACTTGCTGTTCCTCCAGCAGGTAGGTCTCCCTGCAGCCTTAGGCAGACAAAAAAAAAGTTGTTCCTATGTTGACCACTCAGGGGTGGGAAAAAAAATATCCACGGTCTTAGACAACAAAACAACAACAAAATAACCAAATCACCAAGTCAAAACAAATCATAAACAAACCACTACCACTACCACCACCAACAAAAACGTTCTCAGAGTTGGTATGAGTCCCTCTTCAACTGGTCTCTGCCCTGACCTCTTATCCTACTGATGTCACCCTTGACTTGCAGACCCTGTGTAACCAATATTTTAATTAAGTTTATTAAAGAACAGATTTCCACTGCCCAACTATTTTCATAATCATAGTGTTAGAAGTGAGTTTACGTATTAGAATATTTCCAATGTACACTAGCAGATACTAATCTGTTTTTATCCTGGTTAATTTTTTGTTTGGAATAGTGACCAATCTTAGCAATACAACTGAAATTGTTTTAATGTAATTAAATAAAATAGAGTGATATCATCTTGTCCACTTATCAGGGATTGTGATAAAATACTTTAGGAAACTAATTCTAGATGAACATTTCAAGTTATCAAATTATCTAAAATATACCTGGAAAATATACACAGTTTTAACTTTGGAATAACCAAAGTCAATTCTTGAACCCATGAAGAAAAAAGAACTTAGAAAGGGGAAATACTTTATTAAGCATATTTAGCATGGACAAAGGTTGTTTTTGATATAAAATGCACTGTGAATTATTATCACAATCAAACAAATTCAGCATATCATCATCTCTTATAGCTAATGCTATTTCTTAATATAATTGTAAAGGCTAGTAGTTAACATGTTCGTATATGTCTGTATAAATAATTGTCATCATGTTTGTGCAAACAAGATGTTTAACAGAAGCTAAGATAAGTTAGCTGGCGCATCTTGACCTCCAGTTCCTAGAATAAAGTTGGGTGATTTTCCATGAGATTCTCCATTAAGAAGATCAAAGTCTACTTAAGCCTGAAATGCCCTCAGAAACAATAGAAGATGGAGGAACCTCTGTATCATATTGCCCTGTCAGTTTTATTTCTCCTTCCTCCCTCCCTTCCTTCCTTCTTCCTCCCCTTCTCTCTCGTTCTTTGTGTTTTTGTTTGTTTGTTTCTTTCTGTTTGCTGTGCAGAAACACAACAGTTTTTGTTTGTTGCCTGAGTTTTCTTATCTTATTTTTAATTTATTTTGCTGTACTGAAACATATTTTTGTTTTTCTTGACTTTGTATTTGGTGTTTTACCATTAAAGTTCTTTCAGAAACCAATGATAATGGTGGGGTTTTCCTCATTTTTTTACTTCAGAATTTTATGATGTCTGGTGTTATATTCATGAAAAAACAAACGTTTTGTTGTTGTTGTTCTTCTTCTCTATCAAATGAATCCTGAGGTGTTCATCTGTTTCCTACCAACCATTCAGTCATTCTTCCCTTCTCTTTGAATCCCTAGGGTAACTGCTGAGTTGTCTCACTCACAAGAATTCTTTTCAAGGTTTTCTCTTACTTTTACAAACTAGCTAAGCATGTATAGAATAAAAAGGTAAACCTCAGCCAAAGGGAAACTACTAAGACACACTCCCATCCACCTGCAGAGTGTGAGATAAATGACAAAGATCATTTAAACTAGATGTACTTGCTTTCCTGCATTTAGACTGCTAAGCACCATTCTACTCTGAATTAAAATTGCTCTGTTGTGTTGTATTTATTGGAGTGGTGGACTGTTAGTCTATGACCCTACTCCCCTGTCTATGCTTACTAGGATATTCCAAGACCATTTATTATAGAAATAATTTTCTGAAGCCATTGTATGCTTTTCTCATTCTGCTCCAGATACTGTTTTGCTGTATGTTGATTTAACTCTAAGCCCTTTCCTGTCTCATTTGTCCATGTGTCATTTAAAGTAAGTACTACTGTTTTTATTATGTTGATCTTAGAATATATTTTGAAATTGGGTAGTATAATTTCTCTAGCTTTATCATTTTTTCCTGGAGATAGTTTGACTATTTTGTTTGATAGAAATTTTAGGACTATGCTTTCTAATTTTGTAGAAAACATCATTATAATTTTGATAGTGACTGTTTGCACTTATAGACCACTATAGGTAGCATCAATTTTATTAACTCTTTTACTCCATAAATGCTATGGTGGCATATTAGTCAAGGTTCTGTAAAATAACAGCAGTTATAGAATTATATAAAATCATATATATATGAGATATATATATATGAGAGATATATGTCATATATATATGAGATATATATGAGATATATATGTCATATATTATATATATATATATATATATATATATATCAGCTAGTCCAATAATTACTGCCTATAAGAGACAAGAATTCAGCAGCTGTTCAACCCACAAGTCTGTATGTCTCATCTGATCTTGAGGATACTCTGGAATCCAGAACACATATGCTCTAACACCAGTGAAGGAATGGACTTGCTAGTGAGGCAAGAATAAGCAGGCTAAATAAGTAAGAGTTTCCTTCTTCTATGTCCTTATATATTACAGTATATAGGTTTCCGCAGAAGACATGCGCCAGATGAGTGGTGGGTTTTAAAGCTAAAAAGAATTTGATTAAAGATTCCGAAGCGTGTCTTCCCATCTTAGAATGTGGATTATACTTAAATCTTCGCACTCTAAGTAAAAATCCCTCATGAGTGTGTTCCTTGCTTTTTGGGTTTTTGTTAATTACAAATGTAGTCAAGTTGACAATCAAGACTTCCCATAATAGTTGGTTTGAATGAGAAATGCCCCATGGATTCATGTACTTGAACATTTGGTTCTTTTTGTTTGCTTGTTTTTTATTTGTTTGTTTGTTTGTTTGTTTTGAAACAGGGTCTCACTTTGTACTTCTGTCCTATGTAGGTCAGCCTGGCCTCAGACTCACAGAGATCCACCTTGCTCTGCCTCTGCCTCCTAAGTCCTGGGATAAAAGGAGTGTGCCACTGCCAGAAAAACATTAGATTCACAGTTGGTGGCATTGTTTGGGAGACTCCTGAGAAGTGAAGCCTTTTTGGAAGAAGTGTATCACTGGGGCAGGTTTGACAAGTAATAGTCTCTCTCTCTACTTCCAGTTCCTTCTCTCTACTTTGAGTTTATGGCTGAAGGTATGATCTCTGCCTTCCTGCCTCTGTACCATGCCTGCTATTTGCTGCCATGCCTCCCCATTATGATGGACTCATTTCTTTGGAACGTTAGGCTGAATAAATGTTTTTATAAATTGTTGTTGGCTGATGTATTTTGTCACCACAACAGAAGAGTAGCTAACTCAATCATGAGGATTTTTTTTTTTTTTATGTACTTATGTCTTTCTTAGGTTCTTCCATCAGACTCTACTTCGTCAATTAATAATTTGTTTTGGCAGTATTTTAAGTATGAAGACAGGTGATTTTTGTATGTTCACTCTGCATTTTATAAAGTTGTTAGCTCTAGTAGTTTATTTGGTGGGGACTTTACTTTTCTATTTATATTTTAGATCATGTCACACACACATACACACACACAGACACACACAAATTTGTTTCTAACTTTTGATTTTCTTGCCTAAATGGTAGGATGCCAGTACTGTATTGAGGTTGAGAGTAGAAATCCTTTTCTTGTGCCAATGCTGGATGCTTTTTAGCTTTCATCATACAGTTTGATGTTTTCTATGGACTCGTTCATGTAGCTTGATGTCAGCAGTGGACACATTGGTTATGGCTTTTATATTGATGTGCCTGATGTACTGAAAGTTCTTATTGTAAAAAAGTGTTGAATTTTACTGAGGTTTCTCTGTATGTGTGGCAAGTATCACAGATTTTGCCTTTATCCTGTTATTTTTTTTATTTTATTTTCATATTTTATTTACATTTCAAATGTTTCCCACTTTCTAGATCTCCCCTTTGGAACCTCCCCATTCCCTCCACCCTCCCCCTGCCTCTATGGGGATATTCTCCAACCCACCTTCCTACCCCACCCCCACCCACTCTTGTCTTCCCTCCTTGACATTCTCCTATACTGGGGGATATAACACCCTCAGGCCCAAGGGCCTCTCCTCCCCCTGATGGGTAACAAGACCTTCCTCTGCAGTCTTTGTGGCCAGCACTATGGGTCCCTCCATGTGTATTCTTTAGTTGGTGGATCAGTCTCCAGAAATATGGGGGGTCAGGCCAGTTGCCAGTGTTGCTACCTCCCTGGGGCTGCACACTCCCTCGGCTCCTTCAGTCTTTTCTCCAAGCCCTCCATCTGGGACCTCATACTCAGTACTACTGTTCCTGCATAGTGACTCTTGGGTATTTCAAACTTTTAGGCTAATAACCACTTAACAGTGAGTACATACCATGTTCATTCTTTTGTGACTGCGTTACCTGGCTCAGAATGATGTTTTCAAGATCCATCCATTTGTCTACGAATTTCATGAAGTCATTGTTTTTAATAGCTGAGTAGTATTAGATTGTGTAAATGTACCACATTTTCTGTATCCATTCCTCTGTGGAGGGACATCTGGGTTGTTTCCAGCTTCTGGCTATTATAAATAAGGCTGCTATGAACATAGTGGAACATGGGTTTTTATTACATGTTGGAGCATCTTCTGGGTATATGCCCAGGAGTGGAATAGCTAGGTCCTCAGGAAGTATTATGTCCAATTTTCTGAGGGTCCGCCAAACTGCTTTCCAGAGAGGTTGTATCAATTTGCATTCCCACCAGCAATGGAGGAGTGTTCCTCTTTCTTCACATCCTCTCCAACATCTGCTGTCACCTGAGTTTTTGATCTTAGCCATTCTGAATGGTGTGAGGTGAAATCTCAGGGTTGTTTTGATTTGCATTTCCCTGATGACTAAGGATGTTGAACATTTCTTTAGGTGCTTCTTGGCCATTCGAGTTACCTCAGTTGAGAATTCTCTGTTTAGCTCTCTTCCCCATTTTTTAATAGGGTTATCTGGATCTCTGGAGTCTAGCTTCTTGAGTTCTTTGTATACATTTGATATTAGCCCTCTATCGGATGTAGGATTGGTAAAGATCTTTTCCCAATCTGTAGGTTGCCGTTTTGCCCTAATTACAGTGTCCTTTGCCTTACAGAAGCTTTGTAATTTGATGAGGTCCCATCTGTCAATTCTTGACCTTAGAGCACAAGCCATTGGTGTTCTGTTCAAGAACATTTCTCCTGTGTCCAAGTGTTCGAGACTCTTCCCTACTTTCTCTTCTATTAGATTCAGTGTATCTGGTTTTATGTGAAGGTCCATGATCCACTTGGACTTGAGCTTTGTGCAGGGAGATAGGAATGGATCAATTCGAAATCTTCTACATGTAGACCGCCAGTTGATCCAGCACCATTTGTTGAAGATGGTGTCTTTTTTCCACTGTATGGTTTTAGCTCCTTTGTCGAAGATCAAGTGACCATATGTGTGTGGATTCATTTCTGGATCTTCGATTCTATTCCATTGATCACCCTGCCTGTCACTGTACCAATTCCATGCTGTTTTTATCACAAGTGCTCTGTAGTACAGCTTGAGGTCAGGGAGGCTGATTCTCCCATAAGACCTTTCATTGTTGAAAGTTCTAGAACAAAAAGAAGCTAATACACCCAAGAGGAGTAGAAGGCAAGAAATAATCAAATTAAGGGCTGAAATCATCCAAGTGGAAACTAAAAGAACTATACAAAGAATCAACAAAACCAAGAGCTGGTTCTTTGAGAAAATCAACAAGATAGATAAACCCTTAGCCAGACTAAGCAGAGGACACAGAGACAGTATCCAAATTAACAAAATTAGAAATGAAAATGGAGATATAACAATAGACTCTGAGGAAATTAAAAAAAATCATCAGATCCTACTACAAAAGCCTATATGCAACAAAATTGGAAAATCTGGAGGAAATGGACAAGTTTCTAGACAGATACCAATCACCAAAGTTAAATCAGGATCAGATAAACCATCTAAACAGTCCCATAACTCCTAAAGAAATAGAAGCAGTCATTAAAAGTCTCCCAACCAAAAAAAGCCCAGGACCAGATGGGTTCAGTGCATAATTCTATCAGACCTTCAAAGAAGACCTAATACCAATACTCTTCAAACTATTCCATAAAATAGAAACAGAAGGAACACTACCCAATTCATTCTATGAGGCCACAGTTACACTGATACCAAAGGCCCACAAAGACCCAACAATAAAAGAAAACTTCAGACCAATTTCCCTTATGAATATCAATGCAAAAATACTCAATAAAATTCTTGCAAACCAAATCCAAGAACACATCAAAGCAATCATTCACCATGATCAAGTAGGCTTCATCCCAGGAATGCAGAGATGGTTCAATATCCAGAAATCCATTAATGTAATCCATTACATAAACAAACTCAAAGAAAAAAACCACATGGTCATCTCATTAGATGCTGAAAAAGCATTTGACAAAATTCAACATCCCTTCATGATAAAAGTCTTGGAAAGATCAGGAATTCAAGGAGCATACCTAAACTTAGTAAAAGCAATATACAGCAAACCAGTGGCCAACATCAAACTAAATGGAGAGAAACTGGAAGCAATCAACTAAAATCAGGGACTAGACAAGGCTGCCCTCTGTCTCCCTATCTATTCAACATTGTACTTGAAGTTCTAGCTAGAGCAATCAGGCAACAAAAGGAAATCAAAGGTATAAAATTGGAAAGGAAGAAATCAAAATATCACTATTTGCAGATGATATGATGGTATACTTAAGTGACCCGAAAAACTCCACCAGAGATCTGACATAGGTGATAAACAACTTCAGCAAAGTGGCTGGATACAAAATTAACTCAAGCAAATCAGTAGCCTTCCTATACTCGAAGGATAAATAGGCTGAGAAAGAAATTAGGGAAATGACACCCTTCACAATAGTCACAAACAATATAAAATATCTTGGTGTGACTGTAACCAAACAAGTGAAAGATCTGTATGACAAGAACTTCAAGTCTCTGAAGAGAGAAATCGAAGAAGACCTCAGAAGATGGAAAGATCTCCCATGCTCATGGATCGGCAGGATTAACATAGTTAAAATGGCCATCCTGCCGAAAGCAATCTACAGATTCAGTGCTATCCCCATCAAAATCCCAACTCAATTCTTTGTAGACCTAGAAAGAGCAATTCTCAAATTCATATGGAGTAACAAAAAACCCAGGATATCCTGTTATTCTTAAAGTAATAATTATGAATTGCATGGATATTTCATGATGTTAGTTATATTTTAAAAATTACTCATTGCTTGAGTTTATCAGTGCTGGACTTTTGATCTTGTTTTGAACATACAGATATATTTTTTATTATTATTAATAAATAAATTGCAGATGAGAATATCTGGGCTTATTGTTTGGTTTCAGACCCTGACACAGGGATCACATGCATATTTTACATATCAGAGCAGACCTGGTCTCCAGAGTCTCCCAGCATCTATCAGTCACTACCTGATATACCCTAACCCTGGACTTTCCAGCCCAGGGGCTGGGCTGCCCTTTCCCCAGAGGCTCTTCCCTATATTTTTCAGGAATTTTGGTCTCTCTGTCTCTATTTTTGTTTCTCTCTGTGTCTCTCTCTGTCTCTTCTCCTCTCTCTGTGCACATGGGTCCTTTCGCTCTTTCTCCCTCTCTTATGCCCCCTTCCCCATGGTGATTTCCCTGGCCTTTGTCCTTTCGGAGAATAGCTTCCCAAAAAACCTGCCTATAATATAATCTAATCTGGCCTGAATTGGCTCATTTGACTGGTGGAGAAATAACCTATCTCTTATATGGGATTTCGTCTCTAAACCATTGTATATTTATTGGCTAAAGTATGGCCTCAAAACATAGTTCATCTGACACATTTTAAAACGGTGGTAAGTGTACTGATACAGTCACAGACATCTGGCCCTATAGACAGCTTGACTTTGTTACCAGAACCAGATGACAATATAGTAATGAGGAGAGCATCATTTAGAACTCTTATTCAAGAACTACTAAAAAGAGAAGATATGGAAGAGTGTTTATGCTAGATAACTGTAGTCCACTACTGAGAGAGAAGATACAGAGATGATGTGTGCTAGGAAACTGGAGTCTTTATTTTTTTTATTTTGAATTAGTCATGTTATTATATTGCATTTATTACTTTTGATTAACATATTTTATATAATATTTTCTGAATGCATTAAAGAACTTTAACTATCAAACAATAAATAATTTTATATAAAATCATCCAGCAATAACATTAGGCAGTGGTTTATATTTTTTTTCCTTATTTTGCAAGTATTTGGTTTCATGTTCTTATCATGCTGCAATATTTATTTTAAAATGGCTCACATTTTTTTAAAATTTAAAGGTGTTGGGAGCCGCTTGAGCACCCACATCCGCCATTACAAGATAGCGCCTACATCTGGCCGAGGACAAGTTGTAAACAGGCTAGTGCGCATGCACCAGGTAATTTTCCACCTCAGAGTCTCAGCCTCTCTCGTGGCGGCATCTGGCCTGGTGTGCGGGAGCCAATGGGGAAGCTCCATGTCCCAGGCAAGCGCTGTGACCCATATAAAGGGCGAGTATTCTATTGTTCTGGGTCTCCACTCGTGGCAAGCTTATGCTCTCCCTCTCAAGATGCATTAAAGCTGTTCCTGCAGAAGGATCCTATGTGTGCCGTGTCGTTCTTGCTGGCGAGACCGTAGCGCGGGACATAAAGGTATGTATTTAAGCAACAAAAAATAGTCACATGAAATTATGATAAGAAACATTGGCCTTACAAAACTATTTAGGAATCAGGTCATTCTGTGAAATCTGTGTAAGAAATCAATAACCTTCTGGGCAGCAATGGTCTACTTACCATATTGAGAAGGAGAAAATGAGCCACAACTTTCTGAGTTTCCTGCTAAAAACATGATTTTTGTAGTTCAGGGTCACATCACAATTATGACACGTACAACTGAGTAATATGAAGACTCTTTCATCAAGGGTAACACATAGGTAAAACACCTTGGACAGTACAGTACCCTGAGGCTTATAAAAACAGCTTTTAACAGCTGTGTGGTAGAAAATGCCTGGTAGGAAATAAAACCTTAAGCAAAATAGACAGGCTTGACTGACCCGGAAAGAAGTAGTCTCTTTTCACATGTTCTGACCTTATTTTTCTAATTTTCTAGTGTTGACCATGTGATGAACTCAGTAGCTTTTAAAAACACAGGGAGGAACACAGGGTGAAGAGAGCAACTGAAAGGTAAGTTAAGGTTTCTGATATTTTTTTGTCCTTTTATATAAACACACATTTAGGAAGTTACCAAATCATTTTGAATCTGAGAATTCTTACACTTTAAATAAGATCTTTTATAATAATTGTAAGCTGTCTCAAATCTCTAAAAACAACCTTGCAATAACTTAGACTTAAAGATTAAAAACAAACAACAACCACAATATTTTATTACTTAAATGAACATATATTTAAATTCCATCACTATTTAAAGATTTTGTTTATTTCCTAACTTTTAAATGGTTTTGTAATGACCACTTATTCTTGGTTATTTACATAAACTTTGGGTATTAAGAGATTCTATACCAACTTTGCTTATTTATTCTTTTCTATGCTTTTTAGAATGTTAAAAAAATTTATTTATTTTTAAATTTTATGTGTATGTGTGTATGCTTACTTGTCTGTTTGTGAATTGTGTGCATTTTGGTGCCAGTGGAGGCCAATGGCACAAAAACCTAAGGTGGGTTAAGGAACCAGGGAAAGAATGCTGATAGATGATAACACCTGCCAGTCTCCAGGAAAGCTCCTGATAAGGAAGATCTGTGGTTTCCCAAAATAAGAACATGCTAATACTATAAGAAATATCATATAGTCTTTCCTGTCAAATGCTACAAAACCTGTGTTAAGGATGAGGAATGAAGATCTTTTTCTCTCCCCCACTTTAAAACACTTGCACATGTTTTAATCTTACCTAACTAATAACACCTAGTTGTTAGTGTTCCTTCTAGGTTATGGCCCACAGTTACCTGGCCACAGCCAGGTAGCCCTGGCTTACTATAAAATGGGCTGTTTGCCCCCTCATCACTCTCTTAATCTTTCTCTCTTCTCTCCTTGACCCCTTTCTCCCTCTTTTCCATTTTCTCTACCCCTCTCTCCACATGTTCCTAGCCAGCCTCTCTCTCTCTCTCTCTCTCTCTCTCTCTCTCTCTCTCTCTCTCCTTCTCACCTTTTCTTCCCATGCCCTAAAGAAACTCTATTCTACACTATAGCCATTGTATGGCTGGTACCTCAGAAGGAAGGGACGGCTCAGTATGAGCCCATTGAGGCACCCTCTCCCACCTCACAATGCTGTGCTTTTATCAAACATATCTTGGTCTCTTCTTGTTCTTCTTGTTCTTGTTGTTGTTGTTGTTGTTGTTGTTGTTGTTGTTGTTGTTGTTGTTGTTCTTCTTCTTCTTCTTCTTCTTCTTCTTCTTCTCCTTCTTCTTCTTCTTCTTCTTCTTCAATAAAACACAACACTGGCTACACATAGAGCCACTGCTGCATTCTAAGAAATTGATGGCCCAAAGCAGTGACCCTTTTCTCTTTGGAGCAGTGATACCTTCCCCTTCCTTCATTTCCTATGCATCAATTCTTTGCATAGTATCCAACTGAATAAGACTGTGACATTGACCCTCACCAATAGGAAACACACACTTACCACATGCTTCTTCTCCTGGACTGTTCACTTTTATCCCAAGCTCACTCTCTGATCAAAAGTAAAGTCTACAGACACTTCCACCACAAGACCTCCAGCTGCTATAAAACCCCCATCCCCCCACCTCTGTGGGGGAGGTACTCATAAAAGAACAATATGCTCCTGTCGAAAGTCCATTTACTCTTTCTTTTATTTCTACTTTGCTTTGATCAATCCTGATCTAACAACCAGAAGAGATCATCTGATTCCCTGGAGCCTGAGTTACAGGGGCTTGGAAGACACCCAATGTAGATGATAAGGACCTGATTCAGGTCCTCAGCAAAAATAGCAAGTGGTTTTAGTGGTGAACCTTTTCTCTATTCCCAAGTTTTCCTTTCTATTGAAGAATTCTTGTGAATTTGACTCTTTCACTATAATTTATCTTGTTTTATATATAAAGTATCTCTAGCCTTAATAATATATAGCTATTCAAATTATAGTAATTCACTCTTTTATTACATTAAGACTAATAATTCTGATTTATAACCTGATACTTTTACTTAACAGGAAAGTTATGAAGACTATGAATAGGCAACTAATACTGATTGAACACTGGGCCCAACTGAGTTTGAATTAAACATTTTATTTGCATTATTATATTTAAACTTATGCAGCTCTTACAATGCATAAATGCTGGATTATTGTTTATCCAGAGAAAGCCAAGATATGTAATTAATTCTAGGTCAAGTCATACTCATCTCACTGAAAAACTGAAAGCCTTCTTGAAATACACAGTATGATTCTGCCATTTTTCTCTATGGTCTACAGCAGATTTTATCATTCACTTGGCAGTGTTGTTATAACAACACATGAACTTCTGTGTTATGGATGAGTTTTAAATCTAAACCACAGTGTCTAGAAACTGGAATGACAAAGTGGTCTCTGCTTATTAAGTGGACATTTCCTCTGTAACAATGCATTTTTGAAATTTAAGTGGTCCAAGTCAGCACTCATAACAAATTAGACAAAAGACAAGGTTTATGTTTTTCCTGATTTCTCCTGCTGGCATAACATGGGATTAAGGTTTAAGCTTGTTGATTCAGAGGGAGACAATTGACGCAAGTAAGGGCATCTAAGGAGCTGTGCTTTCCCATGCTAAGTTGTGCAGAATGTGCAGGGGTGTTTGAGGGATGGAGACTCTGTTTGTGCTCTGGAAAATAAAAAGGCTGTCTTGAAACAATTCTGCCAATAGGACAAGTAGAAAATATGGGAACAGAAATAAAGTCGAAATATGTTCCACAGTATCAGAATCTTAACAGGTAGCCACCGTGTGAAGGAAGAAAAGCAAGCTGAAATAAACCTGGTGTTCTTAATCTCTTTCCATATTGACAAGTTTATGCCACGCACAGCTGATAAAGCCAAGTCCTTGAACAAAATCTACTCTTGATGGATAAGAAATTGAGCATAATGTCTGCAAGTATACAGAAAAAGGAGACAAATATTAGAAACGAGGGAGTCTGGAAAAACAGAAGCCTAAGGTGAGACCCAGGACATATAACAAGTAATCTGACAGTGTCATAGTTCAGGACACAAAAAATAAATAATAAATTCAAGCCATCTCAAAATAGTGAATTCCTTTTTTTTCCTACCAAAATTGCTTCATACCACTAAAACATATGCTTTTGGGAGAGAGGGAATTAAATATGTGCAAATTTCCATTATTTTATTATGTTTTAAAATTGTAATTTGGTCCCAAAGTTGCAAGGAGAAAGACCACTGCTCTGGTTTGGCCATTCTGGCCCCTCATTGGGATTTCTGGAGAACTAGAGGGTGGAAGATCCAAGTGGCTAGACAGACCACTTATCTTGGGTAGGTGCCATTTTAAGACTGGAGAGTTGATACCAGCCCTAATGTGCCAGGAGCTTGGCAGCTAAGGGGGTGGTGAGGATCACAATGTTGGGTCCTTTCAACTGGGGCTCTAGAGACTTAGCAGATAACTGCTTGAGGAGTACTTGGTCTCCTGGGAAAATGGGGCTAGGCTTGGGAACAGTTGGGTCTGTTAGTATGGGTCAGGTAGGTAGCTGTCAGTATGTGAACAGAGAAGGAAACATAGGAGAGAGGGTTATGGTAGTACCAACTGTGAGGTCTGTGCTTGGAGGTGTTTGAAGAGGAATAGCTTCCCATATAGGCTTTGAAAGGACTTAGACCTGTGTGGGTTTTCACTGAGGCAGATGAGGGCAATGAAGAAGAGGGAAGGTGAAGATAACCCGGGTTTAAGGGAGAACTTGGTGAGTGGCTGTTTGATGAATCCATTTCCTTGCTCAACCTCTCCTGAGGATTGTGGGCAGTAAGGAATGTGGAGTTTCCCGATGTTCAGAGCTTCACACAGGAGTTGGATGACCCTGGAAATGAAAGCTGGACCACTGTCTGTTTGGATGTTCTGCAACACATCAAACTGAGGGATTATATGTTCAAGGACCACCTGAGCCACCATATCCACCATTTCCCTGGAGGTAAGGGATGCCTAGCTCTACCCTGTAAAAGCATCAACAAGGGTCAGTAGATAGCAGAGCTTTTAATAAGAAAGCTCTGACATGGCTATGGAGTCAATATATCAGTCCTCACAGTTGGTGCAGGAACTAGTGTGTCTGGAGTGCCAACTGTTGGCTGTCTTTGGACATGTCTTATAGGAAGAGTAGACCTTAAAAAAATGCAGTCCTGGAGGGTAGTAGGGTCAGTGAGAGGCTCTAGAAAGTTGAATAGCACCTTCAGGTCATTATTCAGTTTGATAGACATCAGAGATGATGGAGAGTGCCTGATTCTGAGGAAGGATAAGACAGTTAGTTTTTCAAATAGAATCAGCTTATCTGTGTAGCCCCTTTATTGAGAAATGTGTCTTCATCCTCCTGTTGATACTCAGGCTGATAGGAGAATGTCTGAAAGAAGCTATGTATTGTGAATCCTGTGACTCCAGTAGCAGAGTGGTTTCCTTGACCATTTCAGTGGAGGTGACCAGGGCATAGGCCACTTTAGGTTTCATGATCTGTTTATGAAAGAGAAGAGACTTCATGCACAAAGAGGGTAAATTGGGGGCCTGAGAGGGTCTAGAAAACCAGGCTGGGGTGAGAATAGGTCTTCTATCCCATCGTCTTTGGGAAGGAGTGAGAGGAGATATCATAGGGGTATGGCCCAGGGAAGATTTAAGGAAGAACTAGAGGTCAAGGTAATTTGGGGGTTTTCTAGGAACAGAAGATGAAAGGCTTGGACCCTTGAGGGCCTGAGGAGCGAAACAGAGGAACGACTCAGAAGGTCTGAGAGGTGATGGGTAAGTATACTATGATAGGTAGAAAGAGGTTGATCATGAGGGCCTCTCTGGAGAGTTCTGCCACTGCTGCTAAGACTCTCAAACAAGGCTGTCATCCACATACAGTGGCATCTAGATATTTGGACAAATAAGCTATGGCCCTATATGAAGGCTCAAAAAGTTGAGCTAAGATGTCTGTAGCCACTTTGTGAGGGCCAGAGTGGGATGAAAAGAGGACATCCTGCAGTATAGAGAAGTGCCCCTGACAGGGGCAGTGCACAGCTGAGGTTTAGATAGAGAGATGCTTTAAACCAGGAAACCAGGATAGTTTAGGAGTGATGCAGGGACTCATAGGGACAGAGACAAGAAAGGGCTGCAGACTAGAATGTCATCTTGTTATAGAAGAAGTGTGCTAAAATTAAGGTCTTAGGAGGACATGTCCCACACTGAGAATTGGGGGGGGGGGGGAGAGGACTGTCCCAGAAGCCTGGATGTAGAACTGTCCACGTGATTTGTCTCCCAGTCCATGTATAAGGACCCTCTCAAGCGAAAGTAAACAGAAAATAGGAATTTACATGTAGGGGCACAGTAATGGTACAGGATGGTAAAGTGGAAGTTGTAGGAAGAATGTTAGAGAGAAGGGTGTGAGGTATAGGGATTGATAACCATGGGGTAGGTTGGGATTACTTCCTCATCAATGAGACAAGGGTCTTGTACTAAGTGGTAGGCACTGAAAGGCTTATTATGCACTAGAAGAATGGTAGTAGTGCAAATTGAGTTAATAGAAATTACAATTCCCTGAAATAGGAGGAGGGTGATCGTAGGCTTGAGACTACAGCAGTAACGGGAAATAAGGTCTGGAGGAAAAGGGGTCCTTAAGGTGGACTAGGACTGGCTGATAGAGGATGGCAATCACTGGTGTGGTGACATCTGGGAGTTGAATGGATCTGGTAGCATAGGGAGAGGGCAGACTAGAGTAGGGATCTGTGAGGCAAATAGAGGAAGAACAAGACAAGAGTCAGGAGAGGCTATGGGGACCAGGAAGAGGGAGGCTCCATAGTGGTTGAGGATATTGTGGCCAAGTAAAGGCCATGGGTAGATGTGTATGACCAGAAAAGAGTGTGGGAAAGATCATCCCACAAGACTTCAGGGGAGTGGCAGGGGCTTAAATGGAAAGGAAGGGATCCCATCCATCCCTGTGACAGAAATTGGTGATGGGACTTTGGGATCCGAGTGAGAGGTTAAAACAGAGAAGGTAGCCCCCATGTTCATCAGGAAGGAGATGGACTAACCTAACTAGAGTGGAGGTCGCTGACTCTGCGTGCTGTCATTCCTCCACCATGCCAAGAAGCTCAAAGGCTGGATGAGTCTGTGATACCTGTGCTGTGGAGCTGGGCCTCTGTGGTTTGGCATAAACGATGAGCCCACATGGGGGCATTTTGACTTTCAGTGGTCAGATAGGGGTAATGCAGTGGTCCCCCACTCCAGCGTGGCCAAGAGTGGCTTGGCCCATTGGCTTGGGTCCCAACTCTTCCTGTGTTCTCAGCACCAAGATAAATAGGTTTTCTCTGCCTATAAAATAAGCCAATGCATTGCAATTAAAAGTTAACAAACAAATGAGTAAACAACAACAACAACAACAACAACAACAACAGAGCAGTGTTATTTGGGACCAGTTCCTGGGTGAGTTCAGAATCAGGGGATGAGACTGGACAAATTCATATATAGACTTTAGTGGAAAAGATTTTTATGGATTGTAAGTGGAGGGAAATGACATGTCTCTCTCATGCTGGCTCTGTTCCCAGATATGGCCACCTAAAACAGATATTTGAGAGGCTGGTGACTTCATTGGAGGTGATTGTTATTGTTCTCAGGGATGTGAGGAATGTGGAAGTGGGCGTTTGGTACCATTTCTCTGTTGGGAGGCTTTCTGAGTGGGTGGGGTTGGTAAGAGAGTCAGAGGGGGACAAGCTGCAGTCTCTGAATGAACAAGTATGACCAGGTTAATTTTGAAGAACAAGGAGAAGATAAATTAACACCTTTCATAGAAGAAATAAAGAATGACATAGTAAATAATTGTAAGAATATGGTATTACTTCAAGAATAGGAATATTTTGTTTGAATTTTGAATAGTTGCAGCAAGGAATATTATTTTGTGATGCTTTTAGTCATTTTTTTAAAGGGAAGAATTGATTATTTCAATTGATATTGAAATATTGATATATTTACCAGCATAAAACAGGTACAAGGTTGTATTTTCTTTATTAAATGTATAGAATTATATATATGGATTTGTGAACATCTCACGACATTAGACTGTAAAATGCAAACATATGTTTAGAGTGGGATCTCCATTAGAAAAGTAGCACAAAGATGTAGGTCATATTTCCAGGTGAAACTCTGGAAACACTTTCTTTGGGGCAAAGATAAAGCAAAACAATTTCAATTATATTTTCTTTAAAAAAAATGAATAGTTGCTAATTTCTTAGAGTATCAATTATGGAAGGCTAGTTTCCATGCTCCACATTAATACCACTTTTTCCTTTAAAGCTAATAGGCTTCATTGCTATTACATTATGCTGATGACTTTTTCTCTTCCCCCAACCTCTTCCCTCTCCTCCCCTCCTCTCTCCTCTCTTCTTCTCTTCTCTTCTCTACCATTAATGATGACTAACTTTTTACAATGAATGTGTCAATTTCTGGCTGTTTATTATTATAAAAATTGCCTTTCCTCATAAATTGGGCATTATACGTAGATTTAAAGTAGAAGACATTCTCATTTATATACAAACTCTAGCCAGATCTTTAGATAGGATCTGAGATCAGAATTATGGTTTCACTTAATGCTTTCTACTTCATGTCATGTTCCTTATGAAATGCTGAATAATTTATATGTGTATTTAACATTTTTCTTGGGCAATATCCATAATTTCTGTTTTGTACACTATGCCACAACATAAGTAATTGCTTTGAATAGGATAGCTAAAGAAAAATGAGCCTCAGGAAGAAAAATCTAAATGATTCTGGGAATCTTTAAAATATTTAAATTTAAAAATAGTGGCTTTGGTATTTGTCTTTGTTTCTCATTTCTGACTCATCCTAACTGTATTAGCCATCAAGACAAAAAGCAAAAGTTATTGTTGTATAGAGTAAGCATTGTTATGAGCAGCTATATAGGCTATCTCTGTTGGATAAAAGACTTTATAGTTCTTGCATTCATTATGTTGGAGTTATGAGTGGAACCTCAAACAACTAATTAAAACACACTGGGATGTTCCTTATACACGTGATTGATATTTTCAGAATAGTTTAAATTAAGTCTAAACAAAGACAAATAAATCTCCCTCCTATGTATTAGTCATTTTTGAAAGGAATTAATATTCAAAATTATATATAGCCAAATACTAAATACATTTTTTTCAAGGCAGAGTTTCTCTGTATATTCCAACTGTCCTGGAAGTCTCACTCTGTAGTCCAGGGATGCCTTGCACTCAGACATCTGCCTGCCTTTGACCCCTGCCTGCTAGGATTAAAGGCATATAAAACCATACCAAGCTATAGATTATTTTATTTATTTATTTATTTTTATTTTTTATTTTTGTGAGCTATAGATTCTTAAGCATAAATACATCTTAGCTAGTGTTATAGATTGATTATTCGTAAACTTGAATAAGAAAGTATGGTATACATGACAGAATGTTAATGATTAGTGCACATTGATTTATATATTATATTTAGTGGATGTATGAATACCTACTCTATTTCAGAGAGCTTTTAGTCTGGGAATCCAAGATACAATCCCTGGTTCATAGTGGTCATTTTAAAGATGTAATGATTATTGATTTGGAAGTCCAATGTGGTGATGCACACCTTTAATCCTCACATTTGTGAGCCAGAGGCAGGAGCATCTCTGAGTTCCAGGTCAGCCTGTTTTACAAAGTGTGTTCCAATGCAACCAGGACCACATAGAGAGACCCCATTTCAAAATAAAACAAAACAAAACAAAACAACAACAACAAAAAAACAAAAAAACACCACAAAACACCAAACAAACAAATAAATGACAACAAAGAAAAGGGTACTTGCTTTGAACTTCAATGGCACTTAACATTTTAATTAGCATTTGCCTTTTGGGCTAATGGAAATGTAGCAAGTTTAAATTGTAGTATAATATTTCCTTGGCGTCTGTGATTTTTCATGGGATCTGTTTTCCATACATATACTTTAGTCTTCAAACGCTGGATCTTTGTATAGCCCATCTTTTTTACTCTCTTTTTGTCCTGTATTTACTTTTCTGTGTCTGTATTCTGTATGCAGTGTAACAGCATAGATTACAGCATCCACTACTTTGGAAGGCAGACCCTTGTTGCTCTCCATGGTACTGAATAATCACAGAGTGTTGATAATTCCTTGCTTCCATAATTCTTTGACCCAAGTGATTACTGTCCAAACAAGAACTCAAAACAAAGAGCAAAGGTATTGAGGATAGTGAAGATCATAATCAGAAAGGTTTACATAAAAGATTTATTTGTTAAAGTCACCTTGCATTACATTCATTCAACAAAAAATTAGT
>JADRCH010000067.1:3459459-3477647 GCA_019843965.1 Rhynchomys soricoides | reverse complement strand
ATAAAAGATTTATTTGTTAAAGTCACCTTGCATTACATTCATTCAACAAAAAATTAGTGTACAAAGACACTACTTTGTGTGAAACTACAACCACCTCTCAAATAAACAACTTCATTTGATTTTATACATCACAGTATTTTTCTCAATCTGGAAAATTCACGAATTTATGGCATTTTTTTTGATGATCATTAAAATCTTATTGTCTAAGAAGTAGTTGGCATGCTGTAAGCAATCTGTATATATTCACTGAGCAAATGGCTACGTAGCACTTTCATCAAAGTCGTCTCAATTTCCACTTTATTCTTTCACACCTACTCATTGTTTAGCACATAGTAGATGTCTTAATTAAATTTCTATTGTGATAAGACACCATGACCAAGGCAACTTCTGAAGAAAGTGTTTATTTGGGTTTATGGTTTCAAAGGGTTACAGTCCATGACAATCATGGCAGAGAACATGGCAGCAGGCAGTGAGACATGGCAATAGACCAGTAGCTGATTGTATGTCTTGATACACAAACACAAGACAGAGAAAGCTAA
Organism: Rhynchomys soricoides; assembly: GCA_019843965.1. Lineage (NCBI taxonomy): Eukaryota > Metazoa > Chordata > Mammalia > Rodentia > Muridae > Rhynchomys > Rhynchomys soricoides. Next base: position 3,477,108 of record JADRCH010000067.1, on the reverse strand, counting down.
CTGAGAAAGACATTGGCTTTTGAAAATTCAGAGCCTACATTTCAGTGACACACCTCTTCCAGCAAGGCTACATGTCCTAATTTTGCCCAAATAGTTTCATTAACAGGGAACCACATAGTGAAATTGTTGAGCAAATGTGAATCTTTCTTATTCAAACCATAACAGTAAGAATTATGTATTACTGTAATTAATTAATTAATTAAGTAAGTAAGTAAGTAACTATTAAAAGGCCGATTATAAAAGTTCATATACAACTGTGGTGCTTTAAATGAGATATTCCCTCATAGTCTTAAGTATCTAAATAGGTGGTCCCCATTGGTGACACTGTTTTGATAGGCTTAAGATGTGTGGACTTGTTGAAGAAATCATGTCACTGGGAGCAGGCTTTGAGGATTCAAAAGCCATGAACCATTTTGAGTGTGCTCTCTCTGCTGTTTGTGACATGTGGAGATGTAAGTCCTCAGCCATCAGCTTTCAGTTCCGGTTGCCATGACTGACTACGGCCTCATTTCCCTGTCGTGATGGGGATAGACATTATCCCTCCAGAACAGTAAGCCATAAATATACTCTTCCTTCTGCAAGTTGTCTTAGACTTTCTGTTTTATCACAGCAATTTAAAAACACAAACCCTAAGTAATATAAGATCATTTTAGATATTTTATATGCCTTAGAAGTACTTAAACATCACTGCAATTTTACAATTAGAAATCATTTAGATGTCCCCTTTACGATGTAAAGTTCTTTGTTCCTCTTGATAATGCCACTTCTATTCTCCTAGTCATATAATCTTACATTGTTAAAGTGCTACAACCTTTTCCCCAGTTCCTTTTTTCCTAATGATTTCCCAATATCTGGTAACTTAACCTCAGCAACACACTTAACTTAGCATTTACTTCTCATTTTAATAAGCCTTGGATATTCCCAGATACTGTAGATATTAAATGCACATTCTTGGCTTTGGTCTATTTCCAAACTTAGTCACTGTCTTAGTTAGGGTTTCATTGCTGTGATAAGACACCATGACCACAGAAACTCCATCTTACTCAGGGTTTCTATTCCTACACAAAACATCATGATGAGAAGCAAGTTGGGGAGGAAAGGGTTCATTCAGCTTATACTACCACGTTGCTGTTCATCACCAAAGGAAGTCGGGACTGGAACTCAAGCAGGTCAGGAAGCAGGAGCTGATGCAGAGGCCACGGAGGGATGCTACTTACTGGCTTGTTTCGCTTGGCTTGCTCAGCTTGCTCTCTTATAGAACCCAAGACTACCAGCCCAGGGATGGCACCACCCACAATGGTCCCTCCCCCCTTGATCACTAATTGAGAAAATGCCTTACAGCTGGATCTCATTGAGGCATTTTCTCAACTGAAGCTCCTTTCTCTGTGATAACTCCAGCTTGTGTCAAGTTGACACAAAACTAGGCCGTACAAACTCTTCAAAAGGGAAACATTTAATTGGGGCTGGCTTATAGATTCAGAGGTTCAGTCCATTATCATCATGATGGGAAGCACGGCAATATGCAGGCTGAGATTTGGCTGGAGAGGGAACTGAGAGTTAGTTCTGCATTTTGATCCAAAGTCAGCAGAACGAGAACGTGTGCCACACTGAGTAAAGCTTGAGCATAGGAAATATCAAAACCCACCCCCCACAGTGACACACTTCCTCCAACAAAACCATACTTACTCCAACAAGACCATACCTACTAATAGTGCCACTCTCCATGGGCCAAGTATTCACGCACAGGAGTATATGGGAGGACTTATTCAAAGAACCAGAGTCACCATGCATTATAGTTAATTAATTTTATAACACTGGACATTCCCATTACTTAAACAACTTTCTGTAATAGCTCCTCTTTCATGTAAAATAAGTTTCTATATTTATATTTTAAAAAGCATACTATAAGTCTTTTACAGCTTTGAAACATTGTTTAAACTTTGATGTTCAATCTGCTTGTGAAGTAAGCAACTCTTTTGCCACCTATTTTTATTTAATTGTCCTTAAAGGAGTTTTACAAATTGCTACAAAGCATTTGAATTCTTCATGTAAGTTCAATAAACAGGGACATGTTATCAGTTGGTTTCATCATTCATTGCATAGATATTTCTGGACCATCTGTGTAAGTATTATAAAGTGAATGTCATTTTTTTTCTTCTAAATATTTCATTATATATTCATTTAAGATGGTTTTAAAAATTACTTTGAATCGTATGTACAGGTGTATCTGTGTGTACATATGTGAAGGTGGCATAGGAAGTCAGAGACCTCAGATGCTCTGGAGCTGCAGTTACAGGTGGTTGTGAGTGCTGGGAACTAAAAGCAGGTACTCTGGAAGAGTAGTCCATTCTTTCAATCACTAAGCCATCTCTCTAACTCCTTATTATTCATTTCTTAAGAGCAAATGTTTTCTCAGCTATAACCTAGTAAACTATCCCATATTAAAAATTAATGATAATTAATTGTAAATTATAATAAATCAAAAAAATAAGATATAGATTGATATTTGTTCATCATTTGCTACTTGTCCCAGATAGATATTTTCCCCAGACTATTATTCAGATAAGCTTTTCACAATGAACTTAGCAATATTCTCTTTTACTATTCTTTAGTGTGGACTTTTTCCTTTAACTTTAAAGTGGGTTTCATGACACTTGCAGTTTTCAAAACTTTGAATTTGTCTTTGCTTACTCATTAGTGCATTCAGCTAGGTCTTTCAGTACTGGAACTTTAAATAACTTATGCTAATAAGACGGTTTCCTGCCTCAAGTCACGACCTTTGGCTATCACTTGATGATTCTAACTTTGATCACTTGGTGAAATGTAATGTCCAGATTCATCCACTACAAATAATTTTTATCCCCAGCTAATTAAGAATCCGCATTAGGTGTCAAAAATAACCTTCAAGGCCTCTCATCATCTTTTGCAATATTACTTTGCAATTTCTTCCATCAAGACATAGACTGTTCAACCAGAATCTGAGGAAGAAACCCTCCTTGACAAGCCAGAGAACTTAGGGATATTGCAGATGTGTATTGTTTTAGGCTATTAAGACTTCAGATGATGTGTTATGCAGCAAAAACTAATAATTTATCGAAGGCACATTGGGACTCCATAAATACCAGTTACATACATAACTTTTGCCAACTAGATTTATGAATCTTGCCCAAGTTGAGTATTATTACAGAGGTTGTGAAACGGTATTGCTTCTTTTTATAGCAATGACAAATGTAAAGGTGGGGGCTATATGTCTCTCAAGGACACACATGAGTGGTAAGTAATTGTGCTCGCATTTGAACAGTAATCTTTTATTTGTTGGTCCATGTCATTTCTCAATGTGTCATGGAGGTAAACGGCCTGATGTCAGCATTGGAAGTCACAAGTGAGAATAATAAAGACAAATTCTTGAAACTCCCTGGTGTTATCAGTTTGACCTTGTATCCTATCATATATATTAAAGTACCCTGGTTCAATGTTTTATAATTATTGCTAATTTTTATTTTGATATAGGTATTGCTATATTGTCTTGGTCATCAACAGCTGGGTTTGAGTCATCTTATTACCTCAGTTTCTCTAGTAGCTGGAATTATATGCCGATGTTCTATATTTATAATAGTATGATATAACAATGCGGAATCAACATTTAATGTGGTTATACTAATTGAGATTGATGATTAATTCATGAAAAGATGCAAAACTACCTCTCTAGAAATCGCTACTCCTGAATATAATCGAGAGCATCATTGACACATTATATTATAATTAATAGTATCATATGCTTGCACAATATAGCTCTTGCTATTTTTGAAGTAGCTGTCATATTCTCCTGTATTGCACCAAATAAATCATGCCTCGTAAGAAGAACTTGTCTTTGTCTTTGTCTCGTCTTTTTAAAAATTAGAAAAAAAAAAAAAAAAAAAAGAACAAAATCAAGGACCAAAGGAGCGAATAAACAACTAAGGAGATCCTTGAACTCAGCAACTCCAGGTTTTCTGAATTACCCCCACATGGCGGTGAGGTGTATGTTCCCAGGGAGCTGTACCTTGTGCCAGATCCACCAGAAGATCCAGCCTGTCAGATCTTCTGCTATACTATACTACATATTAATTTAACTATGTACACCTTCTGATACTTAGGTGTGGACGAAAATGCGTGTGTATAAGCGTGGGTGGTCAACTACACCTTCCTGAAAGAGAAATTCAAAGCCCCACTTTTTTCCTTACCCCTGCCCCCAAGATTACACCAGAGCGCTCTCTCTGAGATAGGGTTCAATTACAGGTCTCTGGGGGGAGGTGGGGCATTGAGTCCTAGGATCCTGTTAGGAAATCTAAACCGTAAAGGAGAAGATGCCAAAGTCTATCTCTTCTGCTTCAGAGCCTAAGCCCTAAGTTACTGGCTGTATCTCTCTCCCAAAGAGCTGACCACCAGGGTGCGGTTTCTGGAACTTTCCCCGAGGGCAGTCCCCAGGCCCTTGGTTCTCTTCTCCGATACTCCTGGCACAGGGACGAGCACGGGGTACCGCAACTGGGCTTTGTGCCGGGGGAGTGGGGGTTGGGAGGGGGGGGTCAGGGCTGACGCCGATGTCCACACACTCTCCCGGCTAGGAGGCGACCCCACAGTTGCTTTGGGGGGCCGTGCCTGCCAAGTATCGCGGGACTTGTGCGCCTCGCAGGAGCCGCGGCTCCGGGAGCAGCTGGAGCGCGCTCGGGTGCGCAGCGCCCCAGCCCGGGGAGGAGCGGGGAGCCGGGCGGGAGGAGGACCGGGGTGCTGGTTACGTAAATGATCCTAGCCCAGTGACAGGCCTCCCGGCTGGGGCTGCGGGAGGGGGAGGGCCCGGCAGAGGGGGCGGGGGCCAAGTGACCAGGCGGTGGCGGCTCTGCCGAGGTGACAATGTGCTAGGAGCCCCGCTCCGTGTCTCCTGCGCCTCCTCGGCCTGGGCGCCTCCTGGCAGCGCTCTCCGAGCCTCGCGGCCGCCTGCCGCGCTATGAGGGAACGTCTCTCGGGCTGGCCGAGGCCGGGGCCGCCTCGCTCTGCTCGCCGAGAAGTGTGAAGAGAGGCGCGGGCGGGAGCCGGGGCTGCGCGCCGCGGCGGCTCCAGGTGAGCGCGGCTCTCGGCGCAGCCGGCCACCGGCCGGGCTGGATCCAGGCAGCATCCCGTGCGCGGACCGCCGAGCTCTCTCCGCGGGATCCACAGCCACCATCGCAGGTCTCAATCTTTTCTCTCGCTCTTCTCTTCTTGGGGGACGGTTTGGGACGGACCCCTCTCGGACTGCAGGAGAGTCCGGCTGGGAGCCGCAAAGTCCCGCCGGTGAGTGGCAGGACTCAGAAGCCCAGCAGGGTAGTGGCAGGGGCGCTGGTGGATCTGGAGAGTCTGTCTCCCGGGACCTGGGAGCACTGCCGCCCGCGGCTGCAGGTGCGGCGGGAGGATGGAGAGGCGCAGAACTTTCTGCAGCCGCCCGCCCTCCTCTAGGCTTTTCCCGCTACCCTCTGAGCTGGGATGCGCTGGTCCCCATCCACGCCCTGGGGGCGCTCTCCGGCGCCTTAAGTGCTTTAGCGTCCCTTCCTAGGCAACTTTCTCTACCAGCTGCGGACACCCCAGGTGCGATGCAGCCGGTGCTACTACTCTTGACACTGGGCACGCTCTGGTTCTTGGATATTTTCCTCGACAGCTCTCTCTTTCTGTCAGTGTCCTAGACACCCAGTATCACGTTCTCCTCGTGTATGTCTCTGTCACTGACTCCGTTTGTAGGTCTGATTTTCTTTCAGGCTTTTGGTCCCCGTGCATATGCACCATCCTTGTGTCTGTTTCTCTTTCATTCTGCTTGCTCCGGTCTTTCTTGAGCTGTCACAGTGTCGCTGATGTACTGTTTCTTTCGTTTGTCGCTCCTGCAGTGTTTCCCTCTTTCTGTGTTTATACCTCCTTGTTGCCTGTTTCCTTCCCCTGCTCCCAGTCCGCTGATCCATCTATGCTCTTGTTCTGGGAACTCCCAGATGCACAGACCTCCTTATTTTGCGCTTTTGGGAAGGCGGGAGTGAAGCAGCTTTCCTGCATCTGGGTTGCCTTGGAGCTGAATGAAAGGTTCAGGGGCTGGAATGGAGGGTGTCTCTCAATCCTTCCCACCCAGGGTCCAAGGGCGCCGCGCGATGGGAGCTCAGTCCTCTGAGGCTTCTGGTCTGACAGGCAAAAGCAGTGGGAGAAAGTGAGAGCACCTCACTTATCCTGTGCCTTGGACTGTGGTTAGCTGAATTTCCAGATGGAGAATCTTCATTTCCAGCTTTACTGAAAGCTACTGGAGCAGATTCAGTGGCTGGGCAAATAGAATCTTAGGGACTAAAGCAAGGCAAATGTCAAAAGGTGGGTGCTCCTGTGAGGTAAAGGTGTTGCTAATGGGAAAGAGCTCTGCTTTATCCATTTCACACTCAGCCTCTAGGAGCACAGTGTCCCCTGGAGATACACCAGCCTCTCTCACCAGAGTAGTCTACAGATTAATTCGCAGGATTAAGGGTACTGGAGCACCTCTATGACATTTATTTGGTTTCATTGGGGTTCTCCAGCTTTTGGCGAATCTGTTGCTCAAAATCTCTCTCTCTCTCTCTCTCTCTCTCTCTCTCTCACACACACACACACACACACACACAGAGAGAGAGAGAGAGAGAGAAAGAGAGAGAGAGAGAGAGAGGATTTATGTGGGTTTTGTTCATGCCCTCTAGTGTTAAAGAAACCTGCTGGTCTGAGAATATTGAAAAGTAGGCTTACACTACTGGTCTTCACTTTGGGCTTCTCCTCCAAGGGTCTCTCTCTCTCTCTCTTTTGGGCTTCTCTCCTCCAAGGGTCTCTCTCTCTCTCTTTGTCATACACATTCTTTCCTTTTCCTCACTGAGTTTTGCAACTGCATTACTAATCTATTCTTTCCTGATCTGCAGTCTTTCTCTGCTGCAGAATTAGATTCTTAATACTGAAACCCTCTTCCTTTGACTTCAGAGATAGATGGATCTGGAGAATGTCCACTGCCTAAGGCAGGTTTTGAAGGTTTAAGAAAGGTACTTTCTTTTTCCTGTTTGTTTGCCACAAGCCAGGATTTCTTAACTCCTTTTTTATGCCCCTGATTACCTTCAACTCCATTGAGAATTTGGCTGGCTGCTCTTGCATGCTTTAAAGTATTTTCTTTGTTGCCTATCCTATTACAGGATGTAAGCTACTTCCTAATAAGGGGCATTTTACATCAGACCAGGCTTACAGGAAAAGAAAGGAAGGGACTACAAGGTGTTACCAGTGTAGATTAGTTCTGAAACAGAAAGTCTAGAGTGGGACCCGTGATCCCAGATATGTAGACTCTGGAAGTGTGGGGAAGCAAGCATTTAATGAAAACCTGTTGGTTAATGGGTTAGAGTGCAAGTCATGTCAAGATTCTAAGCAGCCCAGCTATGCTAATGAACGTTCTTCCTAGAATCAAATTTACCCTTACCTCTCTGCTTCTGTTTCTGTTAGTCTTCTGTAAGGGAGAGTTGAGAATTAGGAGGGTGGAAGTGGGAGTAGAATTCTCTGCTACATTTTCACAGTCCCAATGAGCACTTTTACCTCTCTCTGCAACAATTTAACTTGGCAAAGATACTGTGGAGAAGTTAGAGGCTCTGATGTGTGTCAAGTTCAACCTTCCTATCTGAAAGTAAAAGAGGCTGGGACATCATTTTGGGTGAATCTGTTCATTTTGTTTTTTAAAGGTGAACATTCGTTTTTAATGTAAATAACAGATGTATCCATTTAAAAATATTTGGGGGCTATAAATTAATCAGAATGCTGAATCACTTACCCTAACTAGTTTATAGAACCCTTACAGCTTCAAGGTGTCTGTGAGAAATGAGATGATACACACATATGAGGATCGGCAATCTTCTTTTGATGCCTTGCTAGTCACCACTTCAAACAGTTTATCGTGGATTTGTGCAGGAGCATGTTTAAGCAATTGGGCCTTCTAATATTACTTGTAAATTACTTGATGCTATCGCTTTACCTTAATTTTGTATCTAAAAATAACAAGGGTAATGAAAATGGAAATTCTGACACTGGTTGAGAAGCCTTCTAATTTCTTATTGATTTACACATTAAACTGTTTAACTTAATGCGAATTCATGTCAGGTCAAGCAGTGTTATCAGAATGAAACGCACTTCATCTTGCAAAGCTGGCTTTTACAAGTGATGGTTGCAGCTGGAGCGTTTCTATTCAGCATTCTTGCGTGATGTGACTTATTTGGTACTATGAGCATTGTAGGAAGAAGGTGAGAAGCAACATAGATGTTTTTAGGTTTTTTTTTTTCTTCTTCTTCTTTAAATTGGGCAAAGGCAGATAGTACTAAAAGATACAAATTGAGAGCACAACTCTTCTAGAATGAAATCTCAGCATGTAAAGTAAGTAACAACCCTGCTTTTAATAGATGGTCATTATGTTTACTGTTATAGACAGTTCCCAGAGCCCTGGTCATTTAATGGTTCGCCTTGGTAGTTATAGTGCTCTAAGTCACACCTGTGATAGTAACCCAATATTGACCATGACTTTCCATGTATCACCTTCTTTGGGTTGTGTGTCTATCAGTGGGAAAATGTAGATATCTTAAATCTAATGGGATCTGGCAGGATCACTGATTCTGAGTGAGCTTGTGGCTACTTATCAAAGAATTTCAGCTGGGCTCTGCAGAACACCATGATACAGAAATTCATAAATGTATGTACTGAATTGATTAGATGATGTCTTTGGTGGCCTTTCTTAAAGCAGCACATTTTGTCTAACCAGATGTCACATACATATTCCCTCCACACCACCAAGTATATGTCTGAGACCGTAAAATATGGTTACATTTGTGCCATTGTATGACTTGATAAACTGGTTTTAATAAATTAGATTTATATAACTGGCCTTACATTTGCAACAGATCCCCCTAGAGCTGGGGTTACAGGTGGTTGTGAGATGCCTGATGTGGATGCTGGGAACTGAACTTGGGTCTTCTACAAGGTCAGTAAGTGCCTTTAACCTCTGCACCATTCAAGGCCCTCAGACTTTTTACTTCTTTATTTTTTCAAGAAGTGACTGAGTGAATGGGTGGGAGCTGTCCACGGTATATGCTATGAGGATTTTAACGTGCTAGAAAATTAACTGGGAGTGTCAGTTAAACTGCAATGCATTGTCACTAAATCTTGTTTATTCTCATGGAGAACACTCAAGGAAAAGTGTGATTAACCTGTTCATCAGCATGTTATGCATATAATACAAGAGGCGAGCAGACACAATAAACAGAATTTGAATCCAATCCTACAAAGCAAAACATCCAGATGTTATCACAGACATAGTTGTAAATGTCAACTTAGCTTCTTGCTTTATATTAATTACTTTGATTTTTATAAGCAATACATCTCTTTTTTGCTATTAATAAAATGGGTTTTGAGCATAAGAGGATGGTTATGTAGCTTCTTGTAGATCTGAAGCATAATGACTGATTTAATTCCCTCTTACTGACTTATTATATAATTAGCCTCATATAAAGAGGATGAGTTTATATGACTATCAAGAACAGAGCCCTTAGCTCAAAGAAGGAAAATGAAAGCAACAAAACCACAGGAAACAGATCCTTTCTACCTTACCTAAGGGGAGGGATTAAAAGTGGTAAATTGAATTATAATTGATGAAATAATAGAAAATTATTGTATATATAGTCTATATACAGAGTATGGTAAGAAAATACCTGACAGGTTTTAGAATATTGCATCTTTATACCAGCCATATAAGAATGGACTGACATGAAATTTCATAGCTAATATGCGTTAGGGCTAAAGATGACACCCGTTCTTCTTGTCTCAAACTGACATCTTCATTAAGAAAAATATAGGGTCAACTCCATATGATCTTTTCTTTTGCATGATAAGAATGATTTAAAATGTCTGCTTATGTTATAAGCATTTTACAGTGGTGGGCATTTTAACACTGACAGAGATGAAATAACTGAATTTTAAAGAATAGTTCTGCAAATTGAGTAAATTTAGCTCCATCTACATTTTTTCCTATTGTACTTTACTTTTTTCTAATTTAACAACTTTAGTTAATAGATGAAAAATTGGTCATAGGACATCGTTTTCTGTGGAATAACATTGCTCTTGGAAGGTTTTCTCAGTCTGAACCACAATCATATCCTGCTTCCCCAGGCACCCACATATTGAGGAGTAGCACGGTTGCCATAACTGTGATTCAGTGTGGCACGGCACCTCCAGCCTCTTCAGTTTACCTTTTGGTTATGAGCCTGTGTAATAAAATGTAGACCAAGGGAGGATGCTAGCAAGTGATTTGGTTTCAGGTTCCCACACCACTGACTGCAAAGATGATTGGAGGATGGAACTGAGAGGTTCCTTTTCTGTAGTTAACTACAAGTCAGTGTCAACAAGTTGATGACCCAAAAGAGCATTTCGCCAAAACTTTTTTCTCTGTCTTCCACATAAGGACTGTGACTCAAACTTTAGACATCAATCTTCTTCTTTTTGACTTGTTAAGGGTAAAGATTGCCCATAAATAAGAAGTTTATATTTAATGGAAGTAACTAAGATGCAGCTTAATTTTCTATAGTACTTCTTTAAATCACATTAGAATTTATTTATGTTTGTTTAAAAGGTTGTGAAAACCATGGTGGATTTCCTAAAGTGTTGTTATAAGGTATTCTATTCTGATTGAATATCAACATTAATTTATAATTACTTATACTATATAAAAAAATCCCTTAGTTTTAATGAAGCTTCTGGCTTTAATTTCTTTGACTTTTTTGTAGTTCATTTGCAAATGAGAATATAGCCACTGACCACAGATGAGGTTTACTCAAAAGACTGTATGCTTGTCTTTGGTTTCCTTTTAAAGCCAATGCTGTGCGTATTATTTCTCAGTGTTATTTTTCTTTTCTCTCCAGAGATTTCACTTTCCATTCCTTCCTTCTTCATGGCTCTCCCTACTTTAAACTATCTTTCTTCTCTGCCTTGTAACTTCTCATGTAGCCAGGCTGAATTATAAACTGGCAGTCTGCAGCGTGTTACAAATCAAGTAAATAAAAAGCATCTTCTGTTCCTTTAATCATCTGGTCTGTGTAGGTAGGAAACAGACTTGAGAGCTCTTGCATCTGGGTCATTTAACAGGAGGCTGGGGATGCTCAATTCACATCTCATTACCTTTTTCTACTTTTAGAACTCTGTGCCTGGGTCCTGTGGTCACTTGGCATTTGGCTGGCTCGTGGCTCTAGAGGAACGCTCTTATTTGAGAATATGCCAATTCCAACCGACACAAGGCTGGGTCTCTTGTTTCTTGGTCAGGTTTTCCTTTTAAGACAAACAGTGTATGCTTCATTACCAAGTGCAGATTATTGACTTCCTGTCAAGATTTTCTTATGATATTGATAGATTGTTATGCACACTTTTAATTATTTATGTTCTGCAGTCCCATCTACTTAAGATAGCAGATACTGTTTCCCTACTTGAAGTCCTAGAACAGATATTTTTTGCAATACATTTTAAAAAAAAAAAACCTCTTCTTGTTGTGCCTAAGTTGAGATGAATTGTAGGTAATTGGATGGTGCAGCTGAATTAACAAACTGAATTGCTAGTTATGAGACACTTCATTTGCTGTTGCCGGCCACAATGGGCCCATTTTGCTCATACAATACACACATTCTTACTATCCATATAAGATTGTGATTGAAATAGAACAACATGTATGCCGCACTTCCATTCCTTCTGTAAAGAAAAATGACCTCCCCAAATGTAATGGACTTGCAACCATCTCATTAAATAATTTGGAAGGCTGATGTTCTTCCATTCATTCTTCCTTGTTTTTCTTTCTTCCTCTCTCTCTCTCTCTCTCTCTCTCTCTCTCTCTCTTTCTTTTTCTGTCTTCTTTTGAGAATTTTAATCTGTTGTCTCCTTCGTTACTGAAAGGACCAAGAAGTCAGGGTGGAAACTTTACCATGTGTGTCTTAACATCATTGCAGGTGGGCATTTATTCTGAACAACATTATTGACTTTGTACCTTCAATGATGCACACCAGTGTAGTAGGCAATTCTTGGGGCTTCTTCATTTTGTTATTTTAGGGATAGTTTGTTGTTGTTGTTGTTGTCTTGTTTTTTAGGTTACTGGATGTAGTTTTTGATAGCTCAGTACTTACTTTAAGATGAAAATTTGAACACTCATTCAACTAATTGTTGTTTTAATGAGCTGGCAGATGCAATTGTTATAAGGTGGATGAATAAGCAAGGCAGAGGGACCTGGAAGCTGTGGGGGAGTTGTCTGAAGTTGGAGTGAACCACTATGCCTAAGATCTCTCATGGCTCAATAACGCCAAGAAAAAGGGGCTAGAGATTAGATACTGGGACTGCATTATCTGAACCAATGCAGCTATGACCAGTTTTTCCTCTCTGTCTCACCAGATCTTCCACCCTTAAACATAAACCAATGAAATCTCATGAATCACAAAGTAACAGTGAGCAATAAGGGATGAGTCATAGGAACATAGAGAAGTAAGACCCTAGGATTCAGAATCTGTAACACCCCCCCTCCCCGCCGCCCCATGATCAGGTTCCAGATTACCCCAAAGGATAGTCTTCTGTTAGTCAAATTTACTCAAGTACTGAGTGACCAGCATTTTGTACTCTTTGAAATTTTCTTTATTTTATTTTTATTTTTTTGAGACAGAGTCTCATTCTGTAACTCACGTTGTCTTGGAACTTATCCTGGCTGGCGTCAGACTGCTTACAGTGACCCTCTACCTTCAGCTGCTCAAATGTCAGAGTGATAGGCACAATCACATTAGCTTTCTCTCATTCTTTTATTTATAATCTATTTTTAAATCAATTTTATTCACACAATGTCTTTTAATTATGTTTCCCACTCTCTCCACTCCTCTAAGATCCTTCCCAACTCCCTCCCATCCAACTTTGTGCTCTTTCTCTCTTTCCTTCAAAAAACAAAAGCAACAAAAAAAGCTTCATGGAAATGAAAATCAAAATAAACAACCAAAAACTCCAAAAAGTCCAAAACAACAACAACAACAAAAAACAAGAACAGCAACAACAACAGAAAGTTCTCAGAACAAAACAACAAACAAGCAAAACTCCATGGAGTTCATTTTGTGTAGGATACCTGTTCTTGGGCATGGGCTCTGTGCTGCAGTGTGGCTGATATACAGTGACATTCTCCTCGATAAGACTGACATGTCCCTTGGTCACTGTGGATCAACTGCAGATAGCTTCTTGTTTATGGGGTGAACCCAATGTCCCTCTCAGTGTTGGAACTCTGGGTGGCTTGAACCTAATAGACACCAATGATCAACAAACATTTTAGAAGTAATTTAAAATATAATAGACATCTACAGTATGAAAAATTTTTAAAAAGGCCAAGTCAAAAGAAACCTGATTTGAAACCAGACACTAGGACCACATTAAATGTATACAAATGTAGCTATAACCATTTCTTCTGTCTCACCAGATCATCCCTAAACATAAACTAACAAAATCTCATGGACTGCACAGTGACCTTGTAAGATACTGAAACTAAGGAATTATAATTTAGATTTTTAAAGCAATTGAAGAAAACTTTCATTCATATACAAAACAAGGGAATGGTATAGAAATGACACCTTAAATTTGATAATTGTTAAAACTTTCTTAGAACAACTTATAATTACAGATACGTAAATTCTCTCCATAACAAAATCAACAAAAGATGGAAAAAGTAAAATGCAGTGAATCTTTGCAGATTAGGTCTTAATTAAAATTCAGGTATGAAAAAACATGTAAACATTAAGTATGAATGAATTTAACTTCTCAAATTTATGAACCAAGATACTTGCCACCTATCAAAATTATTAATAAAAGCCAAGGGTGGAAAAAATGGATATTTTCATTGAGTCATTATAAATTATAGTTAGAGCCAAACAAAGGATAATGTTTACAGAGATAACAATTCTTAAAAAGTCACTTCAGGTGAAAGCCCAGCCAAGTATAATGAGCAGGACCGTAGTGTGAGTTTGATGATTTCACCCTTAAACCACTCTTTTGTTGTGAGAGGAAGGGCCTTAGATGGTAGCAGGGTCTTGAAAAGGAGACATTATAAAGTATCTAACATTTAAGGAATTCTTGGAAAATAAGTTACAAGAAAAGACATTTAAAATCTACAGAAGAAAAAGAATGTACACGTGAGAAATACCTGTATAATAACAACTGGCTCTCAAATGAACAATATAAAATAAGTGTTGTTTCCTGATTTTGAACTTTTGCTTGACATTCTGCGTTCTAAAAGGAAAGGTCACCATGACCTTGGGATGGAGTGGCGCCATCACATTAAAAGTATACTTACAGAGAATAGAGAAAGATGAACGGAATGAAACAGATTACAACAGTACAAAAATGAGATCTGTCAGACTGATAGTGTCTGTAGTTACTTAAAGAAATAACAATTGTGATATAATCCATAAAAGTTTGAAGACAGTCAATGATGGCTATTGGAGAGAAGGAGATTGAGGAGCATGCTGAAATAATTCAAAAAATATTTAAAGTATTTTGGAACTGTTTAATTTGGGTAGGGCGAAGATTTTTTCCTTCCTTCCTTCCTTCCTTCCTTCCTTCCTTCCTTCCTTCCTTCCTTCCTTTCTTTCTTTTTTTAATGTTTGCATGATTCAGTATGCACCTTTCAGATTTCCTTAAACTCCAGTGACTCTCTTTTGGTTCACTTAGCTTCAGGAATGTAATCTAAACTTTATTTATTTTTTATTGTAGAACTAATAAACAGTTAAAGTGATTTCATCACAAAGACAAGGATACTGGCAGGCACTGGGCAGGGGATGAACTGTATGAAGAAATAGGAGGGATTTTACCTGCTATATTAACACACACTTGGTTTTCTACTTTACCATTGGGCTTAAAGGACAGCATTGGGTTCAAGTCTTGATAAAGACTACTAGTGAACTTTCTGGCAAGTTTCTGAGTTTTTTGGATGCCAGTGCCCTCATCTTTAATACATTAGAATGCCCACTATCATCTATTACTCTAATACGTATACATTTTATGAAGCTGCATCTATCTGTAAAATTAATTACAACTTTTCTAGGTATGCTGAATTCCAAAAAAATTGCACAATTATTGCAATTTCTGATTAATATCAGGAAGGTGAATGTTACTGTTTTAACGGTGGTTTGGTGCTTGTGAAAAAAATCTAACTTAGGTTGCCTTTTACATCAGATCCATGCATCTTTAGTTTCTTAATTGGTAGTAATAATTTATCAAATAAGTTTTTTTTTGATAGAATTTTTCATTATTTAAGGTTTTATTTTAATATAATTAAAACTAATTACCTTTAATTTAAAGTGAAGCAAAGCACTTCCAAGCCATTATTTAATTGGTCCGTTTCACTAAACAATAATTTCAAACAACATTTTGAAGTGGCTTACAGATAGTATATCAGAATTTTTCTAGTCATCTGAATTATTAAATTGTTCCCGCTGCTCTGATTATCTGATATCATCACATACTCATAGTAGACTTGCTGAACAAGGATGGCCCTGTCAGCATTGTACACATGTAAAGCTGTGACCATGTTAATTTGGCAGCTGCTCTTGGAATTTTCACTGTCCTTACCATTTGGGCTAATGCTTTGACTTTGTTGCCGATCAAAAACAGTATTTGAAAGATACTCTAGCCAGTCCTATGAGTACACTGTCATTCTCTTCAGACACACCAGAAGAAGGCATAGGATCCCATTACAGATGGTTGTAAGCCACCATGTGGTTGCTGGAATTGAACAAAGGACCTCTAGAAGAGCAGTCAGTGCTCTTAACTGCTGAGCCATCTCTCCAGCCCATGCTTTAGCATTTGAAAACTATAAACACTTCAGTGAAGACACAAATATACAGGTCCTTTTGTAGAGTAAGATCAAACTGAAAGAGGGAGAATGATTAGAATTAATGAATTGGTTTGTTTGTTTGTTTTTAGTTTTTGTTTTATTTCTTTACCTTTGAGTAAATGTTGCATGTAGAATATGGATAGAGAAGAACAAAAATTAACTGTACTATAATCCTTCTATTGCATTCAAGCATTTTGTGATATACAAAATAAAAACTAATAGGGATAGGGATACAAACAAATGAACCATGAAACATTGAAAACCTGGCTCCTGTGTACAGGGATGATTATAACCTGTTGGTCTCTGTCATGTCAGATTTTGAGATAATGATGTGGGGGAGGATAAAGGATCTTGGTCCTACTCTTTCATGTGGTTTGATGAATCAGGGATGCATTGAGTTTTCTTTTAATGGTGAAATTCCTGGCAATTAAATAACACCTTTCAGCATAAATGACTAATTGGTTTAAAGAAAAGAAAATTATGAAAGTCAAGCTATGAGCAACTGTATCACAAGATTAGAGATAAGGACTTGAGTTTAAGACTATAGCATCTGGAATCTCACAAACAGATGAAAATTTCTGACAACTAGATAACAAAGGACAGTTATGTAGTCGGCATAAAATATAGACTGGGCACCAAGCTTTCTTTGATTGCTTTATCTACTATTACCTTTGTTCTCTTGGCACTGTGAGATGTTTATGTTCACCTTAGTAATTTCAATCGCAAGACAGTTGAGGCGGCAGTGTGTTCATACACTGGTTGCTGTGTTTTGTACATAGTGTCTGCTCTGTAAGTGTGCTGTTATTACAGATGCTCCCTTTCCACAGGTCTTCCACTGTCATTTACTGTGACTGATGTTCAGTAAATCTGACCTGCTTAATCAATTTTTAAAATAAAGTTCTCAGACCCAAAAGACTCGTTGTATGAGGCTACTGCAAACTTGAATTCTGGATGACAATAAAATGAATCACTGTTAAGAACAGTATTGGAGCCAAGTGAAACAGAAACAGTAAAGCTGTGTTAGTGAAATATTTAGAAATTTATTGAGAAGAGAAAAAAATGGTTGTGTGAAATCAAACATGCATTCACTTAAGAGTGACAGCTAGAGTATTTTATATACTGCACATACACATGATGCTGAAATGCCCTTTGGCACAAAAAGAGCATCTACCTTGAAAGTCATAGTTTAAGCATCTTCACACTATTTGGGAACTTCCAAAGTCACTGCTGATTTTTGTTAGGAGTTCTTGGTTAAATTTGTTGAGGATGTGGAGAAAGAGGAAAACTCCTCCACTGGTAGTGGGATTGAAAACTGGTACAACCACTCTGGAAATCAATCTGGAAGTTCCTCAGAAAATTAGAAATAGATCTACCTGAAGACCCAGCAATACCACTCTTGGGAATATACCCAAAAGATGTCCGACCATGCCACAGGGGCATGTGTTCCACTATGTTCATAGCATTCTTATTTGTGATAGCCAGAAGCTGGAAACAACCCAAATGTCCCACGACAGCCAAGATTCAATTCACAGACCATATGAAGCCTAAGAAGAAGGAAGACCAAACTGTGGATGCTTCAGTGTTTCTTAGAAGGGTGAACAAAATACTCACAGGAGGAAATATGGAGACAAAGTGTGGAGCAGAGATTCAAGGAAAGGTCATCCAGAGACTGCCCCACTTGAGGATACATATATATATATATATATATATATATATATATATATATATATATA